>PVJH01014903.1:0-55365 GCA_004026705.1 Nesogale talazaci | reverse complement strand
GGGAGAGGTGTCGGAAAAGAAAGGCGGCACCAACAAACCAAGGGACAAGGGAAACAAGGGGAGAATAAGTGATTTAAAATCAATGGCAAGAAGGGGATAGAGTGTCTGGAGGGGACTGAAGTGCAATGTAGCCAAGAGAAATTACTGAAAGCCGAATGAAGGATGGACATGATAGTGGGGCAGGAGAAAAGTTAAAGGAAATAGAGGAAAGAACTAGGTGGCAAGCAACATTTATAGAGATATAAATACAAGCATGTACATATGTAAGTATATTCATATATAAGGATAGGGATATAGGTCTCTGTACATGTACTTACATGTTGAGTATTACGGTAGCAGATGGACATTGGGCCACTAATTAAGTCCTCCCTCAATTCAACAACACTTTGTTCTAATAACCTGGCATTCTGTGATGCTCACCTTCCTGACAAGATCATTGAAGACAAAATGGGTGCATGAGCAAATGTGAAGAAAGCCAATGGTGCTTGTCTATTAAAAGATAATAGCATCTCTGGTCTTAAAGGCTTGAAGGTAAATAAGCAGCCTATCTAGCTGGGAAACAACAAAGCCCACAAAGTAGCATCAGAGAACACAAAACTTATTTGTAGATAATTGGACATTCCCTCACAGAAGGATCACAAGGAAGTCAGCCAGGGTGCAGTAGAACACATGCAGGAATGAAGCAGAGAACTCCTCTACTTGTTTTCAATGCACCCCTGCCCCCACAAATTTGGCTAGAACGAAGCCTGTACACTGGTACAGATAAGAGCTCTCTACACACGGACTCCAGGACACATAACCCCCTCAGGAACAGCAATGGGAGTAGCCATACTATGACAGTAGGGCGGAGGGGGAGGAGAAAGGTAGAACAGAAATATAGTTAAAGGGATAGAGCAAACAGTATAAGATATGGAAATAATAATTTATATTATTTTCAAGGGTTCAAGAGAGTAGGAGAAAGGGAAAAAATGAGGCTGTAGTTGAAAGAAAATATTTTGAAAAGGATGATGACAACATATGTACAAATGTCCTTGATAAAATTGTTATAAGAGCTATAAGAGCCCTGGTGAAATGATCTATTAAAATAAAAATTAAAAAATGAATGGAATTCATATCCAAAGTGGGTGAATTCAAAACTAAACTTACACTAAAAACAGTTTGGCTTAAACTTAAGGTTTTCATTGCTATGTTTCTGGGTTTTTTTTTTTTAAAGTTCTTATACATGAAGTTGTGTCTGCAAGATCTTACTAAAATCAAAAGACACTGTAAAATGCTGGTATAGCTCTTCTTGAAGAACATTCTTTTGAAAAGTTAAATACATACAACCAGTTACAAGGTAATTAGGACTTCATTGCCTTAGGTTTTTTAACAGACTATCCATGTCAGATTTTTATGAGAAACTGAAACTTTGAAAATATATTCAAATGTTGAACTTTCCAAAATATCTTGATAGCTTATGAAGGAATCATGAAAAACTAGCCTTTATGACTCTTTGCAGATCAGTGACCTTCAAAGAATCTAAGCACTAAGAAAGTTCTTGGACGTAATCTGAACTAGTATCTAATCAAAAATTTCTATAATATACCAATAGGGAGCATTTCAAGTTTGATCTGGATATAACGTCTGGTAAAATAGTATTACTCCCAATTAAAATATCCCTAGTAAATGGTAATTAAAAACTGCCACACAATTAGTTCCTGGTATGACCTCCACAACAGTAGCAATATATAAAGATAATAATAATGGTGTGAGTTCTTTTATCTGAATAGCTAATGTGGTATGAAAAAGGATTAACATTTGTAGAAATTATAAGGAGCCACTCTAAGTGAGGTTCATTGATGTTACCTTGTTTTTCACAATATCTCTAAAATAATCTTTCACAAGGATCAATCTACAACCCCGCCTTCTCCCAGAGGGCCGAATAATGGAAAAGTGGGTGAGGGGCGATGAAGAACATGTAAAATATGGGAAAATAATCTATAACTTATCAAGCGTTCTTGAGGGAGGGAGGAGTGAGGAGGGGGAAGAAATGGAGAGCTGATATCAGGGGCTCAAGTGGTAAAAGAATGCTGTGATGATGATAATGGTGGCTTATGTGCAAATGTGCTTGACATGTCGGAGGGATGTATGGATTGTGATTAAGAGATGTAAGAGTCCCCAGTAAAAGGGTTTTTTTTTAAGTCCCCTTTCTTACAGAGGACAAACCAGGTTAAGAGATATTAAGAAATTTGTCCACAATAAGCTAGTAAATAATGAGCTGAGCTTACGTCTAGGTCTGTGTGGCTCAAGCTCGGGTGATTTTTCCCTTCTAACATGTTCCCATCCAAGTTTGGTGTCCACAATTACTCTATAGCCACAAGCCAAATGTCATGTTTCAAAAGTCCTTTCACAATAGTGTTCACTGATACAGTATAGAGGGAAAGGAGAGATTTAGCTAAAGGATTTATCCGGATAACTTCTGGAACTTTAGACATATCCCTTAATCAAAGAGACCTTAGCAATATGGTAAAAGAAAGCAACAACTACCAAGTAAAACACAATAACAACAAATTGCCCTAAAAATGAGTGGGAAAAATGACTGCCCTGAATCAACATGAAATTAATTAAATCAGGGATCTACAAATGACTATTTAGTACCATTCTTCTTATCATTTGTAAAACTGGAAGAACAACAGTCATAGTTTTCTTGAGAGCATTTCAGAATCACACATCATGATTTCAGCCATTCTGGGTCATGGTCCCAAGTCTAAAAGGTCATGGATTAACTATGGATTGAAATAGATCACCAGCAAAATCTTCTGTCTCTTGGAAATGGATCATCTGGTCTCTCCAGCTTCTTGTCCCTCTTGAGTTCCCATGAACACAACTATTTTATTGCAAAACAAATGCAGATGGCCAAGATCACACTGTATCAGAGTGCTTTGTAAGCTGGAAAGCAGTTGCAGACGTTAGTCCCGGTGGTGGTCGAGCTGCACCTTCAGTGGAAATAAAGATGCTCCCTTTTTAGAGCTGCTCCCTGAGCATTCCTGGACACCTGGTCATTTATCGTGCATGATGTTACAAGCACTATTCTACACATGGGCTCCTAACACACCATCAGCAAAAAGGCATTCTACTGTGAGCAAAAGAACAGGAACAACAAACCAACCTTTCACTAAAACATCCTTTTCAGCTGACACCCCCAAAACTTTTATTCTAAACTGACAGGGGAAAAAGGATGACAAAGAGTTTGGAAAATGGGATCAGATGTTACCTATAATTTTTTTAAAGCCCCTGACCCACTGACCGACTGGTTTCAACCAAGAGCTGCACTTTCAAACCATGACTCCTCAAGTTCTCAGTGGATACAAAGGTCTAAGATATAAGAAGGCTTATTCTAAAAGTGCATGCATTAAAACTTTGGAAAATATTTGAATGCCAGTTAGACCACATAATTTGAAGTCGACAACCTGTTCTCTTTTAGAGGAGACTTAAAATGCTGTACATGGCAATAAAACCTTCAAAATGCCTTTATGTTCCTTTGTATCATTCATCAATACAAGTGAAACTATTCAGGCCTCTTCTTATTCCAACAGCAACTATCTTTCATTGCTTACATTCTTTTAACTTTAAGCACACTACCTCATTTACGCCCAACCACAGCTACGTAATAGATGGCTTTATTGTTTTCATTGTAGTCAAGGGGAACAGACCTGGGTTTAAATAACCTACTGAAGAATTCAAAGTCGGGGTATCCTAAGCCCCAGTCATGTCTCTCTACCATTCTTCTCAAAAGCCACCACCAAAGGAACTCAAGTGAAATACTTCAACACTTTAATTCAGGCTGTAGTACTTTGGCATTTTTAATAATGATTTTTTTTGGTTTTGTTTTGTTTGTGGTATTTTTGGAATAATGATTTTTTTAAAAAACCAACAATAACAAAAAAGTCTGGCTGAAATTCAATGCTCCAGAAGGTTGGTTAGTTAAATAAGATGTCGCAAAGGTTTATGCTACCAAAGGACAGCACTATCTTCAGATAGCTGCACACATTTCAGAATGCCTATTCTGACAAGGAGAAGCTCTAGCCGCCGAGAGGCTAACATGTTGGGGGTGCTTAGCACAAGGTCAACAGTTCAAAACCACCAACCACTTCATAGCAGATGAGGTTTGTCGGTGGGTTATTTATTTGGGGGCCATCGGGGAGAATAAGGTTTTCTATCGTAAATCAAGTACAGTCAGAAGAGACTCTGAAACTTGCTCTTGAATGTCGAGTGGCTAAAGTGAATGGAAGAAATGAATCGAACAGAAAATTCCAAAGTTCAGCTAAAGAAAACAAAGAAAATCATTATAATGAAAGGTGTGCTGACTCGAAGTTAGTAGGCCCAAAAGGAAGACTAAGCTTAGCCTATCACAAGACGAAAGAACTGAAGAAGAAAATGTAAAAACATGCTGAACCTGCACAAGTAAAAGTAGTCCTTTACACAGAAGTAGTGAATGGTTTAAACACAAGAAAGCTGTGAGCTAGTATTGTATCCTTTCACCATACTTATCAAATCTGTATGCTGAGCAAATTGTCAGAGAAAAACTCATCAGGAATGAAGACGGTTTTATTAACAACCTGTGACATGCAACGACATAATCATGCTTGCTCAAAGGAAGACTTCAAGCACTTGCTGATAAAGATCAAAGATTGCTGTCATTAGTGTGAATTGCAACTCAGTGTTGAGAAAACAAAAGTCCTCGCAAATGCACCATAGAAAACAACATGGTAACACGTTATAGATTCAAGACAAAAAAACTGAAGTTGTTGTGGATTTCGTGTTACTTGAATCTACAATCAACACTGAAGGAAGCAGCAGTCAGGAAATCAAATGATGTACGGCACGGGGCAAATGCACTACACAAGATCTCTTTAAATGGAGCATCAAAGAGCAAGGATGCCATTTTGAGGTGTGCCTGACCCAAACCACAGTATGCATGTGAAAGTTGGATGGTAAAGACAAGCACAGGGAAAAATGATGCACTTGAATTACGCTGCTGTTAACAGTATCAAAGTGCCATGGGCTGCCAGAGCAACAAACAAAGCTGTCGAAGAATTAGAGCCATGTGCTCCTTAGAAGCAAGTTAAGAGAAACTTTGTCTCACATACTTTGAACATGTTATCAGGGTGACACCAGTCCTTGGACAAGGAAATCTTATTTGGTGAGGTAGAGGTTCAGTGAAAGAGAGGAAGATCCTAAAGGGATGGATGTACACAGTGGGCGTAATGAGATTGTGAGGATTGTACACAAGAACAGGCAATGTTTGGTCTGTTTTCCACGGTGCCCCTATGTCTCAGAATGGTCTCAGTGGCACCTAGCAGCAACATTTTGAAAGCATGCATATCCTTCTTGAGGAGGCTGAGAAGCTGTCGCTTCCAAACGTCTCCCAAGGGCAAGAGGTAACCGGGAGGTTCCCCTGTTTCAATGAGAATGGTACCTGGAGGCAGAGGAAACCCATTCCCTCAAGAGGGGCTCATTCCAATCCTCAGTAGTCCTGGCTGTTCTAAAAGTTCTTCCACTAGGCAATTTTAAAATTTCCTCATATATAGAATTTTTGTCCTATTTTCCATATAGATATCACCATTTTGTTGGATTTCCTATGGCTGTTGTTAAGACACTGTGGTTGTATTTTTTGGTTTTTTGTTTTAATTTCTTTGCTGTGGCTACAAGAGAAATGCAATACGATCCGCTAAAGCAATGACCCTTCTAACCCTCAGCCCTCTAACCCTCAGCCATCTTCCTAATTACACAGGTTTCTACCTTCTGGAGACCAAGCGAGCAGATCTCCTTTGGTTAGCTAAACCACCAAAACAAGAAGTAGATCCTTTGCGGCTATTCGAAACAGCTCATGTGGTGTCTGATCCAATTTCACCCAATACCGAGAAGGGTAAGAGATTTATAAAATAATTTACTCATGGTCGGTGCTGTACAAACAGTGTGTTGATAAAATTATAATGATGTCTAAACTTTCTGAGGCAGCTTTGCATTACACACAAATTACTTAAAGGATCTTCCAAGCTAACAATATCTTTTGATCAAAAGCCCTTGATAGCAGAGGTCTTCAGATTAAAGTTCTCCTCCTTGGGAATTTTACATTGCTGAGATGAGATCTTACCCAATGGTTTCAATATGCCTTATCAGGGGAAAACAGTGGATTCAGACCACAAAACAATTAAGTCTAGAAATGAGGTTGTCTGAGTCGATAAAAGGTTCCCCAGTTGGAACACCCAACCCAGAACAATGTCATAAAACATAATGCAGCTGGAACAGGCCAAGCCCTTCTATAACGTCCCTTTCATATCAATGGAATGATGGGTCACATGTTCAGGTATGACAAATCTAGGGATCTAAAGGTGACAACAAAAAGGAGATTATAAGTTTTACCCCAGAGGCACTCAGAGGGAAAACAACATGCTCACACTGACAAATAAGCGTGCTATTCGGGGATAAGGTATCAAGCTTTCCTCAAATCTGACTTTCAGAAAGTTAAGACATCCTCATCTACCTACTTAGATGAGCAACACACAATGGCTCAGTTTAACAACATGAAATAATAGCCTCTTAGTATCACAGGTGTCATGTTAACAAACTAGGGCAATGAACAAATCTCAGGGTAACCTTCTACCAACTCCTGAGAGAGTAATTTGAAACTGCAGAAAGCACTAAGGATGATTTACCTATGAGTTATACTTACAATGTTTGCTCTACAAATATGTACTCACTAATCTCATGCTGGGTCATGGTTTCTAATTTCAAATTGCAGTGTAACTATATTTAATGAGGGCAGTTTCAACTTTTTAGAAGTCTCTATAGCAGTGGTTCTCAACCTTCTTAATGCTGCAACCCTTTAATACAGTTACTCATGCTGTGGTGACACCCCAACCATAAATTATTTTCATTGCTACTTCATAACTAATTTTGCTACTGTTATGAATCAGGTGACCCCTGTGAAAGGGCTATTCAACCCCCAAAGGGGTCACGACCCACAGGTTGAGAACCACTGCCCTATAGTATGGGGATAGAAGCTTCAGAAAATGAAAGGAGGAATGCATGCGTGCGTGCGTGCGTGCATGAGAGGGAATGTGAATACAAGTATGATCAAGATAGGGAAATGGATGAAGGGTTTCAGAAGATTAGGAAGCATTCAAGTAGAAAAATAGTATACTTGTATTTGCACAGAAAAACACTGATACAGAAATTCTGAAATTTTGTAGTTAAAACACACAAAAAAGACACAACATGCCAGCCACCATGAAATACCAATTAGGTTTTGCTAAGAGTCAGAATGGTTGCTATGCCAGAAATAATACAAGTCAGATAAGAAGATAACACATTGAATCAAAATGGGCTCATATTTTTGCTGTCAAAACAAGTTTGTTTTGCAAGCCAAAGCTGTCTAAATCTGTGGAGAATGTGATCTCAAAGTATTGCTAGCTTTGTGCAACTCGAATACTTTTTATAGGCTCACACCCCCATTTCTCTACCCCCTACGCTAACTTATATAAGTGCTAATTTTAAGTGAGTGAGGAATGTTTGCTTAAGTATTTTATGCTATAACTAATTTGCTTTTTTTTTCCCTGAAAGAGCTCAGTATAGTGAAGAAATGGTTGGCTTTACAGATACTAAAATAGAACAAAATGATCTTTAAGGCTATTCAGTGCAAATAACCACTTAATGGAACATCAATTATGTAAAACTAAGCTGAATTTGATTGCAATTAGTCATCAATCTTTTATATATTTGTGATTTATCTTGTTGCTATAACATTATACAAGTGTTTATGTTCACAGGAACATTTGACAAGATGAGTTTTCAAGGACAAATGCAAAAGAAAGAATGAAAATAACTGCAAGGTAGCTTATAGGACAAATTCAGCCTTGTGTAATGAAGTCATTTTAGTAAGCCTCTATCCCTGTGATTGTGTTAATTTTTACATTTCTTAATACTTCACTGAAGCTCTTTGATCTATTTTTAAAAAGTGGATATATCAGTTACTCTGTCTCAAAGCACAATCTTCTTTTGCTTGTGGGGCAGTGAGGAGGAGGGTGAAACTGGGGTGTACATGGATGGATGGATGGATGGATGGGTACTGGGTGGTGAAGCCAAAATTTGTGCTAACCTCTCTAACTAGAATGGAAGGGATCTTTTCTCAGGAAGGTGGAGAACAAAGCATGCTTGAAAGAAAGAAAATGCATGGCATGAAGCGGGATGTTAAATTCCAACTGATAGGAGGAAATTAATCCCCCCAAGCTTTCTTGGCTCTTCTATTACAACACCTCACAATGCCAGCTTTGTCATTGGGGGGGTGGGGGGGGGGTGTTCAAACAATGTTGATCAAACATTCTGAGGATGGAGAACAAAAAAGTTTGAAGAGATAAAATAGATGGGGTTTCCCAAGAAAATTTTAATAGGACAGCCCTTGTCGCCCTCAAAGAATGAGTAAAGTGCACCGTCATCATAGAAAGACTTTCCTTGGTGCAATTCCCCTGGATTTTTATCTCACCAACTCAGTTTTCAATTATCTGAAAACTTCTTCCTAAAACTTCTTCCTTGTGATCATCCTGTGTGTTCTAAGGCAATCTAACATGAAGACTGAAGGCACCTTAACTAGACTAAGAAAAGTGAGAGAACATATCTATAGCCATCCACTCATCAGAGAGACATATTCAAATATATTTTGTTTGGAATAAACCCTTGTATGTATGAACTGGACCCCTACTAGATTTTTTTTTTAATATTTACCTTATTATTTTCTAAGAGCAAGGATTCTTGTGTTCCAGAGTCCCAAACTCCAGTAGAGCTCAGGATGCCCTTACCTTGTGTGTGTGTGTGTGTGTGTGTGTGTGGCGGGGGGGGGGGGGGGGGGGAGAGAACAAGGTGCACCTTTAATGTATTTTGGGTGACCATTTGACCTGGGTTTTGCCCAGCACAAATTTACATCTGTTAACTAGGATGATTTTTACCTGCATCCCTTTCACTCTCTAAAGTGTCCCACTGGCCTGGTCCTTTTGGTTATAATGGAACTCGGCCAGCCATTGCATAATATCTTCACCCTGAACAACATCACTTCTATGGACAAACAGAATCCAGCTTACAGGTGAACTTTGGGGATTTAAAGTACAGTTGGAGACTGTTCATATTGAACAATTCCTATTGGGTCCAATAACACTGTTTTCCATGACCACGTATGTCTTACTACTCTTCATCTGAAATGACTCGGAAACATTTATAAAGTTACTGGGTTTTCCCAATAAACAGAATGCTGTAAGTCTTCTGTATCACTGTCTTGAAAAGTTCACAGTGAATACTAGTAAAGGGTTTGAAGACAATAAATACTGAGTGCCCACTAGTTACTGAGTACCAATCTTGCCAGTGGTGATACAGTGCTGAAGAAAACAAAGCGTCCTGCCAGGCAGGTCACCTTCTTGTGGCAGTGAGAAGATCTACAACAAGCTAGGAAGACTCCATCTACTGTCTGAAGGAGGTAAATACAACAGACGAAATTGTCTGGAAGTGCCAGGTGAGTGCAGGTGGCTGTTTTTTGCATCAGGTGGTCACCAAAGGCCTCCCAGTAATGTGTCATTATAGAGAAAACATGAAGAGGGTTCCCATTGGGAAAAACAAACCAGTCGGCTATTTAGGGCACAAGGAGTGAAGGCGCACCTCTGCAGCAATAAGCTCACATACGGCAACCACCAAGAGACGGGCACAGGACCAGGCAGTGTCTTTGTGCTAAGGAGCACAGCGTGGCTGCGAGGGGGCTTCAACAGAGGGTGGACAAGCAAAGTTAAGCCAACGGAGTTTCCCACTGGCTCTTTGAAGTTCCTTACATGAGATTGAAGGGATGAGATGACACCCAACACAACACATTTAAGAAACAACCAGAAGAGACTGAAGTTAGACCAGTGACTGGTACCAGCAGTCAGAAATGGAACTATTCTAGAACCGAGAGTGAGGTAACATACCCGAGACTTGGCAAGTCTTATTTTAAGATGGGGAAAGAACCCTTGGAAGATGAGGTTCTGAACAGAAGGAGGACAAAGTGAGACTTACTTTAAAAGGGCCATTCTGGCTACTATTGAATAATAGAGTGTTCAATTCAGACTAGAGATTCAAGTTGAGGGAGGGAAGAGGTGGTAGAAGAGAAACTAGTTAGAGGTCCTTACAATTAATAATTCCCAGTACAAGGGGTATTTACAAGGGTCAAAATCACAGTGGGGGAAGTGTTGAAAAACAGTTGTTTTCTTGCTTGCTTATTTTTGTTTGTATTTTTTTATACTATAGAAGGTTTCAAAGATACCATAGAGTTCCTTTATACTCCTCCCCTGGATTCTGTTATAAACACAATGTGGAATATTCATCACAGCAATGAAACCTGCATGGGGATATTACCGTGCACCAAAGGCTAGACTTTATTAAGAGAGCACCAGCTTCTCCAAGATTGATTTTTTTTTTTTTAAAGTAAGGTCAACAGGATTCTTTTTAATGGATTGTGGTGGAATATAAAAAAGATAAAAATCGCACGGGACTGCGGCCCACTGGGATGGAGGTTCAATGCCGGCTCCCAGGAGCAAAGGCTGGGCCTCCTACTCCCACCACCTGAGGGCAGTGATACCTTAAAAAAAAAGCAGGATAAAAATCCAGGGCAGCTCTGTTTTACCCCAAACAACTGGAAAGATGAAGCTATCACTTCCAGGGGGTGAGAAAGATTGGGAGACAGAGGCATGGAGTTTGAATTTAAGAGAGCGTGAGTAGCCAGAGTCAGTTGGCAGAGAAGGGGTCTGGACTGGATATATTAACTTGAGAAAGGTTTTAGAAGTAAAACTACAAGAACTTGGTAACTAATTGAGTGTGATGAATACAGAGGGGAAAATGGCTCTGGTAAACGGTGAAAAATAGTACATTTTGTTCTTAATTTCCACTTTCTTCTCATTAGTGAAAGCACATTTTACCATAAAGGTTTGAAGAAGCTAGATGCTTCAACTGCCAAAATATCAGTAACCATCCTTTAAAAAAGTTAAGACAATTTTCTGTTAGATATCATCTATGGGAGCCTTTGTGACATAGTGACTATGAATAGGGCTGCCATCCCCACAATCAGATGTTCAAAACCACCAGCTGCTCTAAGAGAGAAAAATGTAGTTTTCTGGTCCTGTAAGTAGTTACAGTCTCAGAATCCCCAAAGAAGGAGTTGTTTGTCGTACAGGGTGCCCATAAATCATATTTGACTCAATTGCAATGAGTTTTTTGTTTTTGAGTGTTAATATCATAATTTTTTCTTGGTAAGAAACAAAATTCCTTTCAATAAAATTAGACAAAATCAGAAAAGGGCAAAACAGACTTTACATATATAGTTTCTGACTAATACTAATGAAATACAAGTTGTACAAAGTAAAACTGGGGACAAGAATTATGCTTTTATGGACTTTGGCAAGGCTAATTTTTTCCTACATTAATAAAAGCTTATCAACAAAAGTGCAGGATAATCTATGACCATTGTAATAATTGTTAGATTTGTAACAATTCACATTTGAATAAAGGCCTGCTGACATGTCTTATTCCACGTGGCATGCTTCTGAAGTTTAAATATCAGTATTTTCAGAACTCAATGTTAAACAATGAAAAAAAAATGCTTTCTCAATTCAATTCCCTACAAAGAGAAAAATGAGTGATGAAAACTATCATAGACCGTGACAGAGCATAATGGCAGTTTTATACCTTGGCCTTGCTGGGTTAATGGGCCGGGATTTTACAACCTAACCCAAAACTCTGTCTGAGAGAAGCAGGGGCTATGGTTTAGAATGCAGGCACATAGGACTTTCCACTGTGAACTCCTCCTGCAATTACGGAGGTTTCCTGCAATTCTGCATCTGCTCTCTGCCTGCTGCTTCCGTAGCTGCCATGACCTTCACGTCGTTTTAACCAGTGCTTATTAAATTGTACATCTCAACTCATCGATGAGTCATGAAATCATTGAGTGAGCTGTTTGTAGTGCAGGATAGAGAAAATCTTAAGGACATCCTAACATCTAGTAAAGTTTTATGAAATGTTTCTTAAAACATTTCACTGTGTCTGCACAGGACTACTCGTGGTCCCACAAACATATCTCAATCATCTAGTCCAGGGGTCCGCAAACCCTTGAGACCAAAGAGCCAGTCCTGTCCCTCCTAACAACTTCAAAATCACTCAAGAGCCTTAAATATGTTTTTCTAAACAAACAAAATCACTGTGATCTGAAAGAGTAACCTTCAAATGTTTTCAATGTGACTTCAGCGCTGCACAGTCACACTGAAAGAGCTGCATATGCCTCTTGAGCCACAGTTTGCTGATCTAGCCATATAAACAATGTTCCCTGTGCCTGGACTGACCTCCCTAAACTTTCAGGGTTGGCCTTCTCTATCTGGAAAACAGAATTATCACTACGAGCCATTTTCCAGTGGTGTTATGAAAAGCAGGGAGTCCTGTGTTATGAAACATTGAAGGAGATGAGGCAAACAAGCATTCAAACTCACATGGCAAGATGAAGTACGGTCAGGAATCTTCAGCACCACAGTCCAGAGAAAAGGGAATCCAGTAAAGACCAAGCTGTAATATCTAGATATGTAGAAGTTGTTTATGAACTTGGGTCTCAGGATATCATTCATAAGCTAGAAGCCGTATACGTCAAACTTGTTGTAGAGGAATCCTAAAGACAGATTTTACCTCTTCTTTAATGTCTGAAGGCAAGCATAAGCCCGCGTACTACTCCAGAGTGGCACCCATTGGGGCCACTGAGATATCTGTGGGGTTGTTTTGTGAATAATTTTCCTACACACTTTCTTTACTGTCAGTTCTCTTGGTGCTGCCAGGGGACTGGTTTTTAACAGACCACCTGCTCTATCTGCTTACTTAGACATATTCATTAGGGGAATGACTATAAAGAAAACATGCCTGAGTGGGTGCGAGCCTTCCCCGTACCCAAGTGCTGTAACTTTCCCCATCAACAGGCCAGAGGCTTTTTGTTAACTTTCTGGACCCCAACTTCGGTGGTTAACTTTGACATCTGTGGACTTTGGCTGTCTATCAAGGATGAAAACCCCGAGGAGGCAGTCATTCAGACAAGTCAGGTGACCATCCCATTGATGGCCTCCTGTGTGCTGCCATGATTTAAAAGAAAGAATTCTGGAATAACATCTCCCATAGCTCCAGCCCCCAGAAGTGCATGATGCAGGAAATGTTTGTTAGTAGGGTGACACAATTAACCACATAGGCTGGAGCATATAAAACAGTCCAGAGAAGAAGCTTTGTTTCTATTACAGCTCTAGTCAGACATGTGCAGCATTAAGCTTACAGCCCACCTAAGTGGACCTCCCTATCCGCCAGTGGGGAAACGGCAGTACACAAGTTCCCATTGTCTCTCTCAGCCACAATGCCAGGTGGAGGTGGGCAAGAAGAACCAATGTTCACCAGGGCAGTTCCTCGAAGTTGGGGGAATCTGCATGGACAAGTGGTCTTCTCTGGGTAATTTCTGAGAGCCAGAGGGAATGGCCACTTGTCCTATAACATCTGTTTCTTATTGTGAGTAATGAGTATTCAGCCTCTAATCAGAAGGACATGATAGAAGTGGAGCAATCTCCATTTGTTAGTCAGGGGTGCCCTTTCTCTCCTTGCCTTCTCATGGTCTAGAAAACGGCGAAGCCCAAGAGATGTCAGATTTGGTGCAGCAAAGCAGGGTCTGGAAGTGCTGTCACTCGAGAATTGATTTCAATTTTAAATAATCAAATGTTTCAATGCATATGGCAACCGAGGGCAACATGTCAAACTCAATATTGTGCCAATGAGAAAACATGGATTGTATACATAACCACATGCCAACTTCTGCTCCCAACTCTTCCATGGTGCAGTGTCCGCTGACTGGGGCTCAACCTCTCCTCAGGGAGTCCTCAGGTCCTTTGCTCCTAGCCTTGGCCTACACTGTCCCACCATAAGTACCACCACTGTGCCGGCCACAAAATGACAAAAATCCAACTCTGCTTATAATTGGTAACTTAACGCTCTCCTGTTTTTGTTCGATGCCAACTGGGTGCATTCGGCTCTATTTATTGTCGCATTAATATTTCCATAGCCCATTACACTGAAGAACTACGAGAAACATTCATTTGATTTATGCTTTGAAGCCTAACTCAAATGGTACCTGTTCTGGAAAGCTCATTTTTGAATCCTACAAGCAAGAAAGGATTGCTCCAATTTTGATTTTTTTATGTGCCTTGTACAACACGCATAGGTGGTACTTACATTTGTCAGTGTTTTCTCTTTCTAGATCCTTCTTAAAGAAAATAAGTTAAATGCAAAATTTTGGAATCAGACAGACTGTCACTGAGTAGATGAGAGTCCTTAGGCAGTTTCTATCAAATTGTGATAATAACTATATGCCAGAACTAAAAAGCATATCTGAGCACGGCACCTAGCACATGATAATAACTCCACATTGGTAGCTATTAAAATAAGTCTCTGCAGTGCATCTTTGACGCCCTACAGTGATTACTAATTTGCTAGGTGCCATCATTTCAGCATCAACCTACAGCAGTCCTGTGTACAACAACGGAACAAAATGCCGCTCTGCCATCCCGATTGTTGCTGTGGTTGAGCTCAGGCTCCCAGGGGGTCTCTTCCTTATGTCTGTTGGCCCTCTGTTCTACCAAGGATGGCATCCTTCTCCAGGAACTAGTCCCTACATGTCCAAAGGTACAAGAGATGAAAGCTCACCATTTTTGTTTCTAAGGAGAATCATGGCGTGGCTGAACTTCTTCCAAGACACGTTTGTTCATTCTTCTCAGAGTACACAGACCACTGAGAGTTGGCATTGACTTGACTGAAAATTAGGAACCCTGGTTGCATAGTTGTTAAGCTCTTAGGTGTACACTGAAAGGTCATAGACTCAAACCCACCAGATACTGTATGGGGTGGGGAAAAAATGCTGCAATCTGTTTCTTTCTACAATATAAAATCATTTGGGGACTCGTACACTCATCACAATTCATACATTTGTTACATCATCATTTTCAAAACATTTTCTTGCTTCTTGAGCCCTTGGTGTCAGCTCATTTTCTTACCCTCCCTCCCTCACGAGCCCTTGATAATTTATAAATTACTATTATCTTTTCATGCCTTACACTGATCGATGTCTCCCTTCACTTACTTTTCTGTTGTCCATTTCTCAGGGAAGGTGTTATATGTAGATCACTGTGATGAGTTCCTCCTTTCTCCCTCACCTTTCCCTTATCCTCCTGGTACCTCTACTCTCATTATTGGTCCTGAGTGATTTACCTGTCCTGGAGTCCCTGTGTTTCTGGCTCTTATAAGTGCCAGTGGACATGTTCTGGTCTACCCAGATTTGTAAGGTAGAATTTGGACCATGATAGTGGGGGGAAGCATTAAAGAAATAGAGGAAAATTGTATGTTTCATTGGGGCTAAACTGCACCCTAACTGGCTCGTCTCCCCATGACCCGTCAGGGGATGTACAGTTGCCTATAGATGGGCTTTGGGGTTCCACTCCACACTCCCCCTTGTTCACAATGATATTTTGGCTCTTTGATGCCTGATACCTGATCCTCTAGACTCCTTATGATGACACACGCTGGAGTGGGTTTTGTTGCTTCTCAGCCAGATGGCCAGCTTGTTTATCTTCAAGACTTTACGATCCCAGAAGCTCTATCTTTTGATAGCCAGGCACCATCAGCTTTCTTCACCAAATTTGTTTACGCACCCACTTTGCCTTCAGTCATCTCGTCAGCAGGTGAAAATCACGGAATACCAGGTTAATGGAACAATGTGTTCTGCAGCAATCTAGTTCGATAAGGACTTCACCTTACAAGGTCCTAGGAGGCAATTCTATTAAAGGAATCAGATTCCACTCAATGTCAACAGATCTACTGTGATTTGCACATAATAAATGCCACCATTTTTGTTTTGTATTTAAATCTCATGGGTGATATTTGGCTCAACTCTCCCCGTTTCCCCATGTTTCCTTTCCAGCTAGCAATCTTTGGCAGTTACCCTTTTTGAACACCCTGAATAAAATATCATTTCCTCACTGTGCTCAGTGCCACTTCCTACCCACGTCATAACTTAATGTCTAAAATACTGAAATGATCTCGAAGCAATGTCCCTGGCTGTTCTTGTTCCCTAATCCAACCACAATATGCTCGCAATGCTAATCTTGTTAACAGCACGAGGAGGTAATTGCCAGTTCTCATCCTATTTCAGCTCTTTGTAGCCCTCAACGCTCATGAGCAGGCTCTCTTTCTTCAAATGTTCCTACTTCCTAGACCAGTATGCTAATTTTTCCTTCTTCATCTGTTTTTCTGACAATATCTTAATTGTCTTAGCTCCTTTTAACTTGCATACTTCTTTGATGCAGACGTTCCCAAGATTTGTGCCTGGGCTCCCAGAACTCAGACAAATAGACAAAGCAATATATAATTTTTCTTAATTTTATCCGGCACCTGGAAAGCACGAAATGAATGCCTTATTATCGCTTCTCATTTGGATTCAACCATGACATATGTAGACATCATCCAAAACTTCTCTGCCACAGTATTCGTTTTTCTATTGGATTATTGGTCACTCAAGAGTAGGGTAATGGTATCCTGGAATCATGAAGTCTAGTACATTGTGGTAGGCAATCACCAAAAAAAAAAAAAAAGTACCCTGAGGAAATTAATGAGTACTTTTGTGATCCTAGCCATCATCCTACACCTCTGCTCAAAATTTTCACTGGATCCCATTCTCCTCAATGAAGCCAAAATATCAGCATGGCATTCAAGATCCTCAATGATCCACCAACAGCACCAGTCCTCTCTCTTACTTTTATTCTTGATAAAGTAAAAATTGACAGGCTCCTAAATGTTATGTTTTCCTAAAGCTCCAAAAGAGTTGCTAGTCAAGTCCTGTATACCGACATTGCTTTCATTTCTCAATGCGTTTCTACTACCCACAAAAATATTGTTCTGAATAAGTAACACACCTGCAAATATTACGTGGGAGGGTTAGAAAAAAAATCTGAGGGTGATAAAAAGTACCTTCACCAGTTCCTGAATAAACAAAATGAAATCAAAATTTGAGAGTTAAAAAGGGCTCTATGGTACACCTTGTGCAGGGAACTGGGCCAGCCTACTTGAAAGGTGTGCTCAAGGTCACCCAGTGATCTATAAGCAGTGCCAGAAGCGGAAGGCAGGCTCTCCAGCCATTAGCTCTGTAAGCCAGCACCAGTTTCACATTAACAAACCAGGAAAGCTTTATTCAGGATGGCCCGCTCAAAGAGTTCTCTCCTTCCCCCCACAATGAGCTGCAGCAGGACAGGATTAACTCTTACAGGAAATCCTGCCAGGGGGAGTTTAAGTCTTTCTGCCTTTTACAGGCTTTAGGCGTGCATTTCCTACTCTTACTCATTTACAGCCCAGTACAGTGTTGGGTTTTGAGTTGTTCCTGAAGGCATGACACGAACAAAACCAGGCACACCAAGGATGAACTGGAGGCTGGCCACGTGAGTGAGGTTCCAAGTGGATTCCATTATAGGGTATGACAATCTAACAGACATTCTGCCTTCCTCGTGGCATGAGCCAAATCCAAGATGACAAAGTCCAAGCATCTCAGGGTTGGAAGTGAGCACAAAGTGCATATCTGGATTTAGATGGGGCGGTAGTAGCAATGCAAACTACACACATATACACTGTATGAGAACACAGAAATAACTCCTTTCCCTCTGAGATTCTGACGGGAGATACAGGAGTAATGAAGGTAGGTGGAGATAGATATGTTTTGATGAAGGTAGGTGGAGATAGGTATGTGTTTTGATCCGCATACTTCAGCCTAGATTGAACCTCTGGCTTAAAATTGTCTAAAGACTCAACACATGATACAGATTAGCGCACAAGGCATATTATTTTTACAAGGGAACAAGAAGGTTAACAAAGGAGGCAACAACACAGCTGTTATTCTAAAGAAAAGGAGACTGAGGCACAGAAAAATGACTGCTGTGGATCCTAAGGTGTACTGTTATGAACTGAAGCTGGCTATCTTACTTCCAAAGAGCTCGAACAACCTGGCTGTTAATGATGAGGGCTGACCTTAACCTTGAATCTATCTAACATTACTAAGGAACTCACAATGAGGACTGTAATATCATTTTGATTTTCCCTTTAACTCAGAAATGACTTAGTAATTTTTCCTCCTATCTGTTACTTCCTGTTATCCTCAAGAAAGCATGCGCGCGGGCGCGCGCGCGCGCGCACACACACACACACACACACACACACACACACACACCATGTGCCAGCTGTGCAGAGAAGGGCAAAAACCTTTAGAGTTGGACAAATGCCAGAAGGGTGAGATCAATAACAGTCATGTTCAGAATTGAGAAGAGACGCATGCTAAATGCAGTTCAGGAAAGCTGAAGCCCTATGACAATTTGCTTTCTAGTTTCCAAAGAAAACTGCATTAATATAAATAAATGGATAAGCTTGAGCGTGTCTATCATTTCCTACTAAAGGAAATGAGATGGAGTTTATGAACTAAAAATCAAATGTGTTGGTAGGCAGGAGGAAACCTGATGTGCCAAGGTCAAAAATAAAGATGAGTATGATTTAAATGGCTGTTCTTCATTCTAGGAGCGATCGCTCCATAATCCAGAACAGAGCAGCAATATGATTATTGATCAAGAAATTTCTGGATCATGTATACAGTATTTCTGCAGTGTCACTTAATTTAACACTTGATCTAGAACTGCAAAAAGAGATTTGATCCCTTACGGAAAAATGAAATAAGGCTACATTAACAAGATGTACCTTCCCTGGCCCCAATTAGGCTGTCATTCTTAGCACTGAACCACATGCATAGGAGTGCTCGGAAAATACAGGCACACCTGATGTTTGTTGGCTAGACAGTGAAGGGAGGGCACAATACTTCACACAAGATGAATGTGGAAGACTAGAGTCTATGGCAAGAATGAGGTAAACTGGGAGGAAAGGCATCCTGGTCAACCATGAATAACATTTCTTCAAACATCGAACCCTTTCAGCTCGTCTTTCAAGTTTTGTGGTCAGTTAAAACCCACATTTTGATTTAAGAAACTCTATTGGTAACATATAGAGCATTCACATTAATGTCTTTTCACTACTGCATGTTGCTTAATGTTCAGTTTCAATGCAATGGCTTTTAGGGCCATCGCAGATGGCATAAGAAGTAGACAGACACCTCTCCAGCATTGCCAAACTGCCAAGAGCACTCAGACAACTACACTGGTGTCCACATACAAAATGGCCTGGGGTGGGGAGGCTGGTAAAGGTCTGTGAATGCTTCCCATACACCTTTTTGAAAATACACTTTTTTGTTTTTCATTTTCATAAAAAGCAAAGGGACATTCTGGGGGGGGGGGAAATATACATCTTTGGCAGCAGAACATCATGCTTCTTGGAACAGGGGATTTAAGAAGAAATGTGTATTTGAAGAACATAGACTATTAATTTTCTTTCATGAAGCAGGGTCGACTCCCAGGATTACAAGAGTTAGCCGTAATACCTCAAATTCCTGAAGTTACAAATTTAATTTAAGCTGAAAGCACATATAGAGATCTTGATCCCTTCCTTTTCAAAATAATCTTTGTAAGTGAAATATGACCTTAATTCAGAAAAGTATACAGACTGGTGAAAGGCAGACTGAGCTTGATGAATTTCCACACGGACACACTGCAACTGCCACTCCGGTTGAGAGCGCGCGAGAGAGCCAGTTCTCTAGAAGATGCCCCTTCTGTGCTCCTTTCAGCAGTAGCCCCCCCACAGGGGTAACGGCACGCACAGAGCTCTAATCCCAGTGCTACCTGTGCCTCTGTTTTTATGAAGGCATTTGTACAAAATGCAATCGGGCAGCATTTATCCTTTAGCCTGGATGCTTTGCACATCATTTCGCTTGTGAAATTTGCCCATGCTATTGTCCTTCCAAAGCTCTAACATTTCATCCGATGACTCTAGCCATTGACTGGCTTACACGGCAGCCCGCGTCCTTCTCAGTATTTGAGGCTCTCTACAGACAGTGCTTCTCACTGCACATCTCTTGGGGTCGCGTCTGTAAGGGTAAATGCCCAGGGGAGGAAAGAGGGGACACAGGGCAGTCATGTACTCAGATTAGCAAACTTCCAAATACTTTTCCAAAGTGACTGCACTGTCGAAAATGGATAGACACATACATACACACATCCTAGGGTACGGGGGTATTTGGCACAAAGGAAAGCACGTAGGAGAGAGCCAGAGACACATTCTAGGTCTTATAACTTAAGCCCACTCCCTGACCCTGATTTGTGAACACTCCAGACAAATCTCAAGGCAATTTGCCTGGGGTCTATTAATAAAAAAGTGAGAAACTAAATAAACTTCAAGGCCACAACAAAACTAACTGCATATTGGATCCTGAGATCGGTGTTTTCTTTGTTAATTAGGACCTTAGTCACCTTATTTTACCAACTTCCCGGTCCCAATTGGTTTCAATGATGAGACAGCTATATTGCTTGCACTATATTCATCTGATGCGTGTCCTAAATGAGTACGATGATCTTGATGCAAGTGCTTTGGGGAAATAAATTTTTTTAAAAAGTAGGTGCTTTGAAAAGGGTACAAAAAAGCCTATCCCGGCTGAGCCCCGGTGGCGCAGTGGTTGTGCGCGGGACTGCGGCCCACTGGGACGGAGGTTCAATTCCAGCAGTGGGGCTGGGCCTCCTACTCCCATCACCGGAGAGCAGTGATGCCCAAAAAAAAAAAAAAAAAAAGCCTATCCCAACATCCACAGATGGCAACCTCTACAGTTCTC
This sequence comes from Nesogale talazaci, assembly GCA_004026705.1. NCBI lineage: Eukaryota > Metazoa > Chordata > Mammalia > Afrosoricida > Tenrecidae > Nesogale > Nesogale talazaci. Next base: position 34,505 of record PVJH01014903.1, on the reverse strand, counting down.
ACCAAGAAAACAGATCTTTGAACCCTGTAGTGTATCGATGATAAAGACTTCAAAGGCAAAGGAGAGAAATCCTCCTAAATGAAACATTTCTGAGAGCTGGCTACATTTCTCCCTAATCCAAGAAAATGCAGCAAAGAAGAATCATTTAGTGTGGATGGTGATAATCGTTGTAATAACAATGGTGATGGAATTGTCTGAAGAAAAATTCAGTTACACTCCAGAAAAGAGAAAAACTTCGTAAATAATTCATGAGGGCAAGAGAGAGACAGAGACGGTGAGAAGTAAGTTCTAAGTAAGTTCTTCGCAGGGATATTTGAGGCAGGTCTAATTACGCTCCGGAGGCTTGTCTCCCCATCCCTGCTGGGTTCTCCAATACAAGTTGGTATGCCAGGAGGAGGGACAGGAAGTTTTGAACCTCTGTGGCTCAGATACAACATGCAGCAAGTAAAAGTTCATTCCCCACAGAGTGCTCTTGGGCCCAAAATTAGATTTCATAGAGAAGAGTTTGTGTGCATCATATCATGAATACTTAAAAATCAGAAATTAACGTCATTGTATCAATGATTACCAAAATTGGGAATAGCCCCTTAGGAATTGGTATAAATTTTATATCCTCTTTTCTATATTATTTCCTTTTCCCATTGACTTTCTCCTCCTCTAAAAGATAGTGGGCACAGGCTCGTCTTCTTTCAATACACAGTAGGATCTGCTTCCTCGTGCCCCTCTATTTCCTTCCTAACTAGGATTTGAATTAAGTAGGAGTGTGTCTAGTTCTCTTTACACACAATAGCAGTGCTCTCAGTGAACTCTAGTATAAGAAGTCATTTAAAGTCAAAGTATTTTTACAAGATATATGTGACAACATATATGTCATTTATGGGAGCACTTGACAAAATGGTACCTTGAATTCAGCAGTAAAACCAAACTTTGATTTGTTAATGTTGGTAACTTTTGTCCTTTTTTTTTTTGGAGGGGGGGCATCACTGCCCTCAGGTGGTGGGAGTAGGAGGCCCAGCCTTTACTCCGGTGGAGCTGGAATTGAACCTCCATCCCAGTGGGCCGCAGTCCCGTGCACAACCACAACGCCCCTGGGACTGAGCCCAACTTTTGTACTTTTACACAAGGATTTGCAGCTCTTTATTTTTCATCACATTTACTGAGACTTTTGTCTTCTGGGACAAGAATGATGATAGTCTAATCTCTTACCAGTCTCTGAAAGCCTTATAAACAAGTTATCTATCTCACTATGTACCCCATTGTGAATTATATGATATCTCAAAGTATGGGACAATGATTCCAAGTCTCAGATGCCACGATTATGATGCCCCAGTCACGCCCCTGACACAGTCTACAAAATGAAGTCTGTATTTACAAAGGGGCTTCAGATAGTCCATGGAGGAAAACAAATCTGTTATCTTCTATCCCGTTTATTCCATGGATGTTTTTAATTAATCATTTTATTGGAGGGCTCTCACAAATCTTCTAACAATACATCATTTAATTGTATTAAGCACACTTATATGTATTGCCATCAACCTTTCCAAAACATTTTCTTTCTACTTGAGCCTTTGGTATAAAGCTCCTTTTTTTTAATCCCCTCCCTACCCCACCCTGTCTTTGAATTTTTTAAAAATCAATCCCCCCCTTAAATTAACCACTGCAATAATGGAGTCAAAACTATTATTAATGATCACAGCCTCTGGAATAAAGTCATTCCACTCTGATATATCTATCTATAAGCCCCAAACCCTAGTATGAAAGTGATCTCTGACTTGCCATAAACAGAATAAACCGTGCCTGCACACAAAGGATCTCAAAGGATTTTTTTATTGTTTGGGACCAATGAGAACTCAGCATCCAAAGTACTGGAGTAAGCCTCACTGACCAACCCCCTCAGTAGGTTCATCAGACCACTGAATGATACAGTGACTATTTCCACCACACATACCAGGGGACACACAAAGGCTTTAGGTTTTCAGGGCACACACTTTGGAATTTCTTTGGGGGAGTGGGGGGAGAGATATCACTACCCTCTGGTGGGAGTAGGAGGCCCAGCCTTGCTCCTGCTGGATTTGAACCTCCAACTCAGTGGGCCGCAGTCCTGCACACAACCACTGTACCACTGGGACTCAGCCCACTTTGGGATTTCTAAATTGTTTTTTTTGATATCGCATTCTAATCATCAGCATACCCCCACCCCCACTTTTATCTGGTTAGAACATTTTATCGTGCAAGTTTCATGAAATAAAAGAACATACTCTAAGAGTTTTTAAAAAGAAATTTCTTTAGAAAATAGTCATTAAAATTCCATTTCAAATTAATCAGGCATTGCATTGCATTGACAGTTTAAAAGTAAAGGGTCTGACTTGTTTTTGGAAAACTTTTTTTCTTCTTCTCAAGAGTAATGGCTTGCCCTGGACAGGCTTCCGGCTGCCCTCCATCAGAACTCAGGAGGGAGGCAATGAAGAGAGGGAGACTGGGTTCGGGTGGGACTGATCAGATGATCTTCAGCACAGGACTTAACTTCAGCATGTCCCTGGTTTCCCAATCTTAAAACTGATGTGAGGAGAACTCAAGCCCCCGTGAGCACTGCGGTTCCCTCAGCAGTGCATTCTGAGTACACAACTGGACACTTGAGGATTTCTTTGAAAGAAATATTCAAGTCAGACAACGTTATCATTCCTTTATTTAACTCAGGCTCAGTTTGTCCTCTATACACTTTAGAAATTTTAGGAGACCTAAAGTCTTTGGTTAACATTTGGTTCCATTTAAAGAAACATCACCAGACATTTAAAACTGCATATATCAATTTAATATGTTTCGCTCCCTAATTAGTGTTTCAATTGTCTGACTTTAGAAACGCAATCTTCTTGATCTATTCTAGATGTGATAAATTAAATTCATAAACAAGGCCAACTTGGAGTTCTCTTGGTGTTCCAAGATTGCACGAAACTCGGTAAAATTTCATCTTAGAACTAAAAGTTTAATTACTCAATTATGAATCTCAAATTAGAATCCAAAATCAAGACCCCATTCTTTTAACTGTATGTTGTTTTTGCTGTTACGTGCCGTCAAACGAATCCTCGCACACAGCAACCTTATGTCCACAGAACAAAGCACCGCCTGTGCCTGCACATGCTCAGACCCTGCTATACTGAAGCCCACTGCTGCAGCCACGGTGCCAATCCATCTCTTGCCACGGGGCTTCCGTATGTTTTGCTAACACTCGGCCAAGCATGGTTGTCTTTCTTTAAGGACTGTTGCCACTTGATAGAATGCCTCAAGTACATGAGACCAAGGTGGCTATACTCACTTCTAAGGGGCAAACCATTAAACATGCTGTATCTTCACAGAAAAAAAAAATATCAGAGCTGAAGTTCTCGTAGCCTTGAACACTTCTAAACTTCATTTTATCAGCTCTAAGCTGAAAGTTATTCCTTTTAAAGGAAATGACTATGCCATTCTAGATATTTTTAGAAGGCATGGTGGCACAGTGGTCACAACATTCATGTACTAACCGAAAGGTTGGTGGTTCAAACCCACTAGCTGCTCCAAAGGAGAGAGATGTAGTTGTCTGCTTCCCTAAAAATCACAGTCTTGGCGACACTAACAGGCAATTCTACTATGTCTGTTGAGCTGGAAATGATTTGATGGCAAAAGGTTTGTTTTTGTTTGTACTCCATTTTTAGAAGTATACCTATGTACTTCTTGAGGGTGATATCTATAGCTTATGCACCCAGTAATGTGGTAGATTAAGCATTCGGCTACTATCCAGGCAGTCAGCAGTTCAGTCCCACCTGCTGGGGGGGTAGGGAGGTGCGGTGGAAGAGATGAAGGCTGCCTGAGATTCCGTAACATTTACAGCCTCAAAAACCACTGTGGGATCACTATGAGTTGAAATCAAACTTGAAGGGAGCAGCTTGGTCTTCTTAGCTTGCTTATGGCTGTAGTAAGAACCTAAGGTCTCATGGATAAGGGGACCAAAGGGACAAATGGGGCGTTGCCCACAGAGTTCATAGCCCTTTGTAAATCTGTGGTGTTCCTTATCTACTTATCAGTTGGTTCAACTTTGTATTTCTCTGGCTCTGAAGATACAGCTCTTTCCTCCTGTGCCTAACACTTTTGAAATTGGTAGGAATATTGTATTTTTCAAATCTTGGGAAAGTGATTTCTGTAAAGATCACAATATTTGACTAAACTATCTGGTTGTCTACTAGGTTACAAAATATAACTCCCTTCTATGAGCAGTGGGTACTGAAATGTTATGTCTAGAATGTTTAACCCAGTGCCCAGGTACACAGACACAGACCAGTGAGAGATGCTCTCATTCTAGGCCCTAAAGGGTTCAGATTTGTATCAATAAAAATAAAAAAAAAAAACTACTGCCATCAAGTTAATGCTGACTCATAAGGACCTGCTGTGCATGGGTTCCCAAAACTGTAACTGTTTGCGGTTGAAAGTTCAGTGGAGCTGGTGGTTTCAAACTGCCAACCACCTGGCAGAGTTGCATAAAGTAAAGTAACCAGTTATCTTTTCCCACTGTGCACAAAAGGTACTATAGCTTTCCTTTATTAAAACAGAATCAACAGTGCTCACACTAAAAGATTATGATCCTATCTTTTAAGAGTGAAGGAGTAATTCTAAAAGATGGGGTAAGTTTTTCGAACACAATCTTGTCAATGCACAGAAACATTCACTTCCTAAATGATTCATTGGGATGAAGGGTTTTGGAAATATAAAAAGCATCACCCACACCTATTAGTAGTTTACCACCCATCTAGGGGGCCCCAAAGACACCGCCACTGAACCAATTCCACTTTGGGGAAACCTTCTATGGGGTCCGGGAAGTTTTGTAAGGCTTACAGGGGCAGAGAGCCTCACCTCTCTCTGCCAGAGCTGTCGGTCAGATTGAACAGCCGGCCTTGCAGTGAGCAGTGCAAAGCTTCCCCAACAGTAGCACCAGGGCTCCCCGGAGACTGGCATGAACTCCCAAACCAAACTCACTGCCACTGAGCTAATGCTGACCCATAAGGACCTGTATGTCTCTGAGACTGCAGATCTGTACAGGAGCAGAAGGCCTTGTCTTTCTTCCTCGCAGAAGCTGGTAAATTTCTAACTGCTGAACTTGTGGTTAAAAGCCCAATGGGTGACCACTAGGCCACCAGGGCTTCTGAGAGATGAGAGTGGCAGTTACAACAGCAGTAGTCTGCTAGACCTGACACCACAATCAAACCTAAGTCATTGCTGTGGACCCGATCGTGACTCACCACAAACCTGACAGGCAAGAGTAACTGCCCCCAGGGTGCCCGAGGCAGAGTCCCTAAGGAAGGAGGCTGCCAACATCTTTCTGGTATGGTCAAACCCCTGATTTCTTGGTTAGCAGCTAAGGGTTTAGCAATTGTGCCACTTGAATGGCAAATGGGAAAAGCCTTTCTTGAATTAAAGCCAAATCTTGAATTAAATAGACAAACAAATAAACACTGTAGGTTTTCCCCATCAGTGTATCATGACCCAGTCTTCTCTCTCCCGGGGTGAACATCCATTTTCATGATGACGGAAGGACAACTCTCAAAGGCAAATCACCTCTTACTTAGTTTACGGTGGTTATAACTGCAGAGCAGCCCCGCCCCCCCACCCCCTTCCTCTCCTGTCTCCACCACAGAAAGAAGGAATCACCACAAAAACCCCAAGGTACACCAGCACCAGACAATACACACTTCGTCTACTTGGGTTTTTCTAGTTAGTAAAGGGGAAAAGAGCAAGTTACCTAAAACACTCACTGTGCTGTTTATTTAAAAAAAAGTAGAGCAGGATAAACGGGTCTTATTATAGCCCTAAAACAGGGTTATTATTTGAATGGTTCACTTAGAGAAATGGAATGACTCATTCAGGGCACCATTAAAAAATGATTGCATCACTGCAGCAAATGAGGCTCTGGAAGAATCCAGCCCCTTCCAACGGGAGAGCAATTTCCTTTCAGAGAGCACCTCCGCGGTGTCTGGGAATTGGGAGTTTAAACATACTTTGGCTTCCATTATCCTGTTTTTAATTTTATCAAAAGCAGTTTGGTTTGAAATAAACTTCCCTGGTAGAGCCCTTAAAATCCTAATCATATTAAGAAATAGACCAGTAAAAAATAGTAGTCTAGCCACCAGAGAGCAGTGATGCCCCCTCACCCCCCACAAAACAAAAAACAAAACAAAACAAAACAAAAATAGTAGTCTAAAAATGCAAATAAACACAAAGTGAGGTGTGGAGGAGACGACAGGGAAAAATCTTAATTGGGTGTTAATCAAAGAAGCCGTATCAAAAATTAGTAAATACAGAGGTTTGAGACCTAGGAAAGTTAGAAACAGCCTGTCTATGTTTCTTGATGTCCAATTAGTAATTCTGTAATGAGATATTAGTCCTATAGCTGTTCCATTCACAGTAAGATGTGGAGGGAGAAGCAAGTTATCTGTAAATGTTGAGAAAGGCTCAGGCCTCACAGTAGGAACTGTGATAAATACAATCCATACCTTTTCTTTATAGACCTCAGCTTCAATCATAGAACCACCCACATGCAAACATGATTTAGAGTGAGTGTGAAACACACAAAATCCCTATGTGGTACACAGCTAATGCCCATGGTTACTAACCAAAAGCTGGAGGTTCACCTCTACCCAGTTACCCCAAAAGAATAAACGTTTTGTGGCTCTTCTCCGGAAAAACCAGCCATCAAAAATCCTAAGGCGCTCAGTGCCAGTCTAACACTCAAAGGGTTGCCATGAATTAGAATCAACTCTGGTGTTCTATGCAAAATGGGCCTCTTCATTTTACCATGGTGAGCAAAGGACAGACAGGATATGACACCCCAGGGTTTCCCAGCAATGTAAAGGCTTTCCAGATTCCCAATTCAGAGTTCTCACCTCAATCCATGTCTTTGTTCCTCACTGCTATGAACAGTCATTAGTCCATGTATCACGGATGGATGGGGGGGGGGGGGGGTGCCACATTATAAAGAAACCACACAAATAGTAATAGTGAATTAGGATTCAGGGAACCAAAAAGTTGGTGCCGTCAGGCAAGTGTAACTCCCTTACAGCTTAATTGACTTGGGTACTTTAAAAATAGTAAGTTTAAACATAAATAAGTAGAACTATCATTACAAAAACTATCTTTCCCTGGAAGTTGAAGATAAAAGTAGAAAATAAGTTGTAGCCACTGTTACTCAGGAGGCTAGAGTCCTACACAAATGACCCTGTCCTCCTCTGGGGGGACCTGGTCTTTGTCAGGTAATGAATGATGTCTTTGTCTAATCTTTTACTAGAAACTATCACTACTATTCCCTAAGTGAACAAACTTTTTAATGCCAAAAATGTAGAAAGAACACATCAAAAGGAAAAAGAAATCACCACGTTTTATGGGGGTCCAGAGAAAAAAACATTATACACTCCAATGAGAAAACCAACTAACAACCCCTCCAGCTCATCTCAATTCTGTTCAACTTCTGAATTTACACTTGGGAGCTGGTGGACACTCCCATTCTAAGAGGATCAGTCTCGAATGGCGTTTCTGTTAGTTGAGACTATTTTTGGTGAACAAGGAACTATTTCCCAAGCCTACCTTGCTAAGAAAATGAATTAAATGCCTCAGGTCAATTTTTAAAAACCCAGAGAAAGGCAACAAATGATAATTTGTGATCGCTGCAAAATTTCATTTTCAAAAACAGAGGACATTTTAGTTATTTTAGGATAGCGGGGGGCTGAGCCCCAGTGGCGTAGTGGTTGTGCGCAGGACTGCGGCCCACTGGGATGGAGGTTCAATTCCAGCAATGGGGCTGGGCCTCCTACTCCCACCACCGGAGAGCAGTGATGGCCCCCCCAAAAAATAAAAATACGATAGCGGCCCTCCTAAAAAAGGAACTATAGTCAACTGTAATATACTCATAAAAACACTAAATTTTTCCACGATGAAGTCTCCAAGTTGCTTCCTACTCTTTGTTCCTTTATAGCATGTGTTCCAGGTTCTACGAAAATACTTCTGGGGCTGAGCCCCGGTGGCGTAGTGGCTGTGTGCGGGACTGCGGCCCACTGGGACGGAGGTTTAATTCCAGCAGTGGGGCTGGGCCTCCTATTACCACCACCGGAGAGCAGTGATGCCCCCCCCCCCCAAAAAAAATACTTCTGATCACTATACTCGAGTATTAGTCGACTCGAATATCAGCTAAGGCACCTAATTTTACTACCAAAACTGCATTAAAAACGTGCTGAAAAACTTGGTTTATACATGTGTATATATGGTAATAAAATTCTCTTTCCTTTCAAAGTCGTATCATACTGAGATTTTTCTGGGGATCTAGTTCCTCAAGTTTCTATGCAACATTTCTTTACATATCTGAAAAATCCTTCTAACCACCTGCGGTTGGTAGAGGCACTGTGCCCATCAAAGAAACATGAGAAAGTCAAGCAGGGAATGAGATGAAGTTCTATTTCCGGGATTACGTTACACCCTTTCTGAACCCCAAAAAGCAGCGCGGCCTCTTGATCCCAACTACCTCTATTTTTCCTCTATTTTTCCAGATCTCAGTTTAAGATTTCTAAATAACAAGAATACATGACAGGCTGTTAGACAAAACAGAAGCAATTCTTTTGCATGGTACAAATAATTGTCTGCAAAAGGAAGTTTCAAGATCCTGAAGACTTACAAGGAGGCTTCACTAAGTCTGTAAGAAACTACTAAAGAATTTTTAGAAACTTTGGGAAGCCTCCTCATATAATCCCAAATCACTACACCTCCGGCACCCACACCGTGCACCGTCAGATCTTTGCCACAAAAGTTGTGTAGGGGCTCTAAGAGATCTATTTGCATTTTATCTGATCCTACTCACATTTTAAAAGTTTGTTGTTGCTGTTTTTTACTTTTCTTAGGACTACTTTCAATAAATATGCCAGGAAGAGAGAGCCACCAATCATTCCTAAAACTGAAAATTCACACTATCATTAAAGTTCCTGTTTTCTAGGATGATTCCATTTTAAACTTCTCCCTGTAATTTTCCCTGAAATTAAAAATAAAACAACTCAAAACTTCCCTGTCCTCTGTATCCCTCCCCTTGTGGTATGAAACATGATTTCTGCTGACCAGAACAAAAAGCAAAGGAACAGAAGGCCACTTTCACACACGCTATGGATCTTTGCCAATCTGTCACACAACTATAAACAGATATGGCTAGACTGAGTCCACAAACAGTGCTGAGGCTGAGCAGCAGCATGGCTTCTGGGTGTCTCCAAGATGCAGGGACGTAAGGAGTGCTCTAGAGTGAATCTGGCCAGTGTGTCTTGCTGGATCAAAATGGGAAAATAACTAACATCCACAAGTCATCAAATGATGAGTATTAAAATGAGCATTTCAGAGAGGGCAACTTTTGTTCTAAAATTACCCTTGACAGCACCCTGTGCATACCAAGGTGGCTCATGCACACCTGCACACATGCACACACAGGAGGGATATCTGATAATTCAATCATGCACCTCTTCTGCGACATGAACCTCTTCTGAATCATGAGGTTCTTTACCCAGGCTCTCCAAATAGACCCTCTCCTAAAAAGCCTGCTTCCAAAGCAAGCCCTGAAAAGTCACACGGGTCTTCGTCCAGTCACTCTCATTTGAAAAGAAGCTGCTGGAAAGTGGGCTGACTCAAGCCAATTCCTTGGGCTTCGTCCATCAGCCTGAACCTGTCACCGCTGCCTGTGCACGCAATGTCTTGAGGAATGTTTGGATCCTGGCGACAATCCATCCAGCGAGTTCCCTCTGGTGATATCCCTCTTACACGGGGGCTGCCACCTCTGAGCACTCAGGCAGCAAGGGCTGTGATGTGGCCGCGGCGAAACAGTCCTTGGCAATCATAAAACACAGCTGGGGTCTACTGACGGCTCCCGCTGAGCAACACAGCCATAGCGGCCGCAGAGCTGTCCTCTCCTGATGCTAGCACAAGCCTTAGTGGTTACATAAAGCGAGGTCTTCCCTGGACAAGAAAGCCCTCTTTTCTTAGATGGCTGGAAAGCCGAGGAGAAGACAAATGTTGGAGGGGGTGGGGGGAAATGGGGTGGGGGAGGTGGGGGTGTGTGGGGGCTGGGGGGTGGGAAAGGATGAAACCTCTGGGGCTGGAAGGAGAGCTTGAAGGATCCACTTTACACAATGGCCCCGATGGAAGAATCCGTTTTTGACAGCCTTTACAGATTTTGTCTGCTTAGCTGTTTGTTTTCCCAGCTGACACAGTATTAAAAACAAACCACGCACACCAATTTAGAGAGAAATAAGAGAACAGGGACCCAGGGGGCAGGCTTAAGGGTGAGAGCAATGTCTTGCAACTTCGACCATTATAAAAGCTCAAGCATACTGCATCCACAGAGGTTTGTTTTTTTTTTTTAAACCCATTTGGCAAATATACCCGAATAAGCATAAAAAATCTCGAAGGGAAATAGTGATAGGGCTTCCTCTCAACTCCAGATTGTCTCTTTTGTTTCACAATTTTCATAAATAGAAATGAGACCGGGGTTTGGGGGCTGTGCTTTGTGTTTGTTTTTTTTGCTAAACATGCAGAACTTAAAAACACGAATGCTTTCATTAGACTTAAGTCTTCTAAAAATCGCCCCCCCCCACCCCCCACAAAGAGCTCATTGTCATGCCATGGTGGTGCCTGTCTGCATTTTAGAAGCATATGCTGAATCCACCACTTGATTTTGCAGTCTGCCTGCACACACTGTTCTCTCCCATTCGGGCATCTTTGAAGACAGAGTGGTATTTAATACTGAATATAAGCAGTCTTTTCATCTTACACTGCAGAGTAATTGCTTCCTACTTCAGAGCTATAGCATGAGTTATCATCTCAGACTCGCTCTCTAAGTGCTGTGGCCAGCATGGAGAAAAATGACAAAGAACATTATGGGCTTACCCAAGGAGTCGGATCTTTGCTAACTGACAAGAAGAAATCATGGCTAGCCAGGCGTTGCATAATGAGAGACAGCATGAGAAATGACATGTGTTCCTGGGCCTGGCTCTAGGAAATCATTCCTATTAAATGTCCTCAGAATGCAAAAGCTTTACCCTTAGTGTCACATATACCAGATAAAAATTACAGTCGTACACAGAGGGTGCTTGCAATTGCACGTATGTATTTGAAGGAAATAGCACGTGTACATTTACTGGAAATTATGGCTTACAGAATACCGTGAAGGTGGGAGATACATCAGACAGACATTCCCCATACATTCTAAATGCTGATCTAAAGCAACCCAGTGCTTCTATACTTTTCTATTATCAAGTTGGGGTCACAGAGTCTTTCAATCAGTCTAAAGATAACACAGCTCAAAGGCCTCTTAGGGCTGGCCCACTGAGCCCAATGTCCCCTGTGTTTAACAGAAACAAAACAGAAGAGAGAAAGGTGCTGGGAAGAGAGGCTCAAAGTCCAGCATACACAACCTGAGGCATTTTTCATCCTGTATTTTAGAGAAACAAATACATATGAGAACGAAAACAACGGGGACACAGGGGGCTTAATTAATTCAATTCAAGTGGCGATAGAGGCATGTGAATAGGAAGTACATTTTCTCAAGGAGTGCTGAACTTCCAATTCAGCATTCTAAACACTATTGTAGTTGAAATGAAAACCCTTACCTTTACTTGTCTCTTGTTGGCTTCTCTTCTGGCTTCCTTTTCTTTCAGTCTTTTCTCCTAACAAAAAAAAAAAAAGAGAAACTTTGATAACATAAACAACTTTTGTAATCAAATGTAAATCAGACTATACATTCACAACAGGCTTTCTTTATATAAAGATAACTGATGTGTAACGTTCCTTTTTCAGTAAACAGTGTTTACTGATGACTGTTAAAGATTTGCCACACATATTCACTAATTATGTCAGTTAGCCCTGGAACCAAAACCCAGTTTCCCCAAAGCTGTAAACCTTAAGGCAAATTATCTCTCAATTTTCTCTAAAGTTGGAGATTATAGGAGTGCACACCTCAGGAAGTTATATGAGATTACTATGCATAGCTGTGTAGCACAATGTTTGATACAAGAAAGATAAACAAGCAAAGAGGGGCTGTGCATTACAAAGAAGGGAAGGAGGAAAAAAAACCATTTTGATTCTCCTTTATCAAACTGTATAATTTACAGAGGATATGAACTCACCACCCTTTGAGTTTTGAGGAAAGTTGCAATATTTTCTCAAATAAAGGAAGAGTTAGTGATTCTGAAACATAATGGGTTGCCAATCTTCTGGAGAACGTTATCTAATCACTTTAGAAATCACCCTTTCATTTTCCACTGATTACAAAAAAGGGCAGAAAATATGACACTGACTTTTGTTTATAATTATTTTACTGGGGGCCTGTACAACTCTTATCATAATCCATATATCCATTCATGTGCCAAGCACATTTGTTCATTTGTTGCCAACATCATTCTCAAAACATTTGCTTTCTACATGAACCCTTGGTACCAGTTCCTAAACTCCCCGCCTCACACACACAACACACTCTGCCCTATGAAGCCTTAATAATTTGTAAATTGCTATCATTCTGTCATATCTTACACTGCTCGGCATCTCCCTTCACCCACTTTTCTGTTGTCCATCCCCCAAGGAGGAATGAAGATCCTTGTAATCAGTTCTCCCTTTCTACCTCACCTTCCCTCCACTGTCCCAGTATTGCTACTCTCACTACTGGTCCTGAAGGGATCGTCTGTCCTGGATTCCCTGTGTTTCCAGTTCCAATCTATACCAGTGCACAGCTTCTGGTCTAGCCAGATTTGTAAGATAGAATTGGGATCACGATAGTGGTGGGGAAGGAAGCATTAAAGAACTAGAGGAAAGTTACATTTTTCATCATTGCTACAATGGACCCTGACTGGCTCATCTCCTACCCATGACCCTTCTGTGAAGGGATGTCCAGCTGCCTACAGATGAGCTTTGGGTCCACACTCCGCACTGCCCCTCATTCACAATATTATTTTTTGTTGTTGTTCTTTGATGCCTGATCCCTTCGACACCTCATGATCACACAGGCTGGTGTGCTTCATCCAGGTGGGCTTCATTGCTTCTCAGTTAGATTGCTGCTTGTTTATCTTTAAGCCTTTAAGACCCCAAACACTATATTTTTGATAACCACGCACCGTCAGTTTTCTTCACATTTGTTTATGCACCCCCTGTGTCTTCAATGATACTATCAGGAAGGTGAGCATCACGGAATGCCAACTTAATAGAACAGAGTTTTCTTGCATTGAGGGAGTACTTGAGTGGAGGCCCAATGTCCACCTGCAACCTTAACACTAAACAGTAAATAAATGCATATAGATTTTCCCCATCATCATATATAAATATATTTACCTATGTACATGCCTGTATTTAGACCTCTATAAATGCCTTTTGCCTCCTCTATTTCCTTTTACTCTATTTCCTTTCCTCTATTTCCTTTTACTTTCCTCTTGTCCCACTATCATACCCAGCCTTCATCTGAGTTTCAGTCACTTCTCTTGGTTACACTGCTCTTAATCAAACCCCAGCAGGCCTCCTATACGCTCACTCATTTTGGATCACTTGCTGTTCCCTTGTCCCTCGGTTGGTCAACATTTCCTTTCCCCCCACTTCCCCTTGCCCCATGTCCCAGGAAACATTCAGTTCTGTTGTTTTCTCCACTGGGTTGTTATCCGGCCTATCTTATCCATATAGAGCTGCAGAGATAATAATATGTACAAAAACAAGACAAAGCAACAAAAGAAAACAAAACAACAACAAACCAATGACACATAAAAAAGAAAAGCCTGTACATAGTTCAAGGTCTGTTTGTTAGCCTTAGGAGTGCTCTTCAGTCTGGGGCATCCTGCCCTGGCTCCAAAGTCTATTTTTGGTACTCCCTTGGGACGTCCTTGCTGTGTTCCCCTTACTGATCTGTTGCACACCCATTAGCATTTTGCGGGATCAGATGGAGCACAATTCCCACACTGTGTCTCCAGTGTTGTTCCCTGTGGGGCTATGGTCAGTGAGGGCTGTCGAGTCTCACAGTGGGGCCGGTTATATGGTCCTCTGTGTGCACTGGCTGTTTTGAGCAAGGATATCGTCCTCAAGGCTTGGGGGGTCAGGATGTGCTCCATTCTAGCCCTTGTCCTTCATTGCTCCTGTGTGCTCTTATCAACATGTCTGATCAACATGTCCCTCACCCTTAGCTGTAGCTTCAGTGCTTTCCTCTGAAGTAAGTCCTTCTGGGGTGGGTGGGGGCAGGGGGGAGGGGAGGGCAGCTGTCTAAGTAGTTGGAATTGGGGCCAGACTCTCAAACCTCTCTATTGTTCCTTATTTAATATTGGTATGCTGCATTCACTGCATTGGTATGCTGCATCTTGGAGCACCAAGTTGAAGTCTGGTCTCTCCCTGAAACTGGTTGTTTTTGAGTAATATTAAACAAAATTCTTTTTTTTGTTGGTTTTTTTTTTTTGGGGGGGGGAGCATCACTGCCCTCTGGTGGTCGGAATAGGAGGTCCAGCCTTTGCTCCTGTGGAGATGGAGCTGAACCTCCATCCCAGTGGACTGCAGTCCTGCGCACAACCACTACGCCACTGGGGCTCAGCCCCAAAATTCTTTTTCTCATTTAAAAAAAATGTTAAATATTATCATTTAAAAGAAAATGAGTTAACTATCACTGAGAAATCCCATTTTGATTAAGAGGTCTATACCCCCCTTTAAAAAAAAAGTTGCAAAATAGTGAAAAAGCTCATCACGGGCCATGATTCATACCTGACAATTTACAATTGCTTGCAGTTAATGAAGTACTTAAGGTAAAAAAGAGAATAGAAAGCATGTACGTCTTTTTCCTAAAATAACATGCAGCTGAAGCCAGGATTCTCTATCAATGAAGCACCCATTAACATGAAGGTGACCATGTTTACTAAGTCTGGTCACTATAAAAATTACGATTCCATGTGGTTTATGCATGACTTTCTCCACATCAACAGCCAACCCCTGCTCTTGGGCAGCTGAGGCTACTCTCCGCACCTGCGTCTAGAGACTGTGTTATGCAAAAGTGAGAACTAAATTACTCTAGGGGGCTAAACACTAATTAATGCAAAAAGGAGTCTCCACAGAGTTTGCAGATGTGGTTTCTATACCTCAGATTGTCCAGCACAAACGCTAAACTCTAAGGGAAATGAATACAAATTCTAACTGACATGGCCAACTGTGAATGTGTAATGCGCAATGCTAAAGAACGACGTTTCTGTGATCATTGTGCCTTTTCATGCCTATGTTTGCGGGAAAAAGTTATTAGTGCAACTTCCCACTAAAACATCTAACTTGTGGGGTGCTTAAAACTTACACAATGGCCACTTATAGAACAGGAACATTCTGAAGAACATGTGCAAGTTCCAGAACCAGGGTCAGAGGAAGGGCAAAGAATAGGACAAAAGAATGATGAGTAAGAGCAGAGACATCTTCAACCAGTAAGTCAGCGAGGCTACTGCAAACCATGTATTCAGATTGCCTACAATGGTCTGTGTGCAGAACACATCCTAAATGTGCATGATGTTAAGGGGTGGGAAAAATTCAACTCATTGCCATCGAGTCTATGCCAACTCAGAGCCCTCCAGAACAGGGTAGAACTGGCCCTGTGCAACAACCCACATTTCCATCAGCTGGTGGATGGACTTAAAAATCGTGGTGCCTACATACAATGGAGTACTGCACATCGCTGGAAAGTAGTGATGGACACAGGAAACCTATCACCGCATGGGGAGAACGGCAAGAAATCACGCTAAGTGAAGCAAGCCGAGCGCCAAAGAGACAAACACAACAGGAGTCCACTGAGGCAAGCTTAAAATAAAATGCAAACGGGCGTAGGGAAAAAGCTACAGTATAAAGAAATTCCTGGGTCCAGATACTATGGCAGGAGCCAGACCAAATCCAGGGATACACATGCTAGCCAACTAAAATGATGGGCGGGGAAGGGGAAAATAGCAATGTGTAGTGGGGGGACAGAGCACTCACCCACCCAAGGGCAGAGTCTTGTTTATACCTCCACAGGGAAAGAGGGACCAAACTTCAACCCAGCATTCCCGGATGTGAATGTAGCATGACAGCATGGAGTGTGGAGCCACTGCAGGGGTCTCCCAGGGCTTGGTCCCAATCCCAACTACGTGGACAGCTGCCCCTCCCCCCAGAAGAATTTACTCTGGAGGGCAGCACTGAAGCTGCAGCTCTGGAGAGGAGGAGCAGAGCACAGGGGAGCAAGGGAAGGAAGAGGAACAGAGTGGCGCACTTTCTGACCTACTAAGCCTTGAGGACGATATTCCCGCTCAAGACAGCCAACGCACAGAGAGGACCATACGGCAAGCCCCGCTATGAGAACCAACATCCCTTACTGACCCACAGCCCTACAAGGGACAGCACTGGAGACACAGGGTCGGGGTGGCACCCAATCTAGCTCCATCACACCGAGGCAAAACACTAAGGATGTGCAGCAGAGCAAAAGGATGAGCAGAGTATGGAGGCTCCCCAGGGAGTGTCAAGGATAGGGTTTGGGGCCAGGGTGTGTGGTACTCCATCGGACTCCACCAGAGGCCACCCCCTGAGGTCAACAAACAGACCTTGAACTATTTACAGATTTTTCCTTTTTTATTATTTTTTTTACTTACTTAAATATTTTTTCTGGACATTCTTTTTTGTTGTTTTACTTTCTTCTGTTGCTTTGCCTTCCTGTATCTTTTTGTGTGTGTGTGCATATCATTATCTCTGCAGGCCTATCTAGATAGGACAGACTGGATGATCAGTCTAGAGGAGAAAACAAAGGGACTGATGCTTGGGTAGGGGGGAGGGCATGGAAGAGGGGAGGTGAGGGAAAGGAGGTGCTCACTAACCCAGGGATAAGGAAAACACAAGTGATCCCAAATCAGAGGCAAGGAGGGTGTGAGAAGCCTGGTACGGAGTGATCAAAGGTAATGTACCAGAGAGAAATTACTGAAACTCAAATGGAGGCTGAGCATAATAGTGGGAGAAGAAGAAAGTAAAAGGAAATAGAAGAAAGAAATAGGAAGCAAAGGGCATTTATAGAGGCATGTACATAAGTATATTCATATATCATGATATGGGGAAATAGATCTATGTGAATTTATTTATAGGGTTAATATTAAAGCAGCAGAAGGACCTTGGGCCTCCACTCAAGTACTTCCTCATTACAAGAACACTTTGTTCTAGTATACTGGCATTCCATGATGCTCACCTTCCCGACAAAATCGCTGAAGATAAAAGGGGTGCATAAGCAAAAGAGGTGAAGAAAGTCGATGGTGCCTGGCTATCAAAAGACAGTGTCTGAGGTCTTAAAGGCTTGAAAGTAAATAAGCAGTCATCTAGCTCAGAAGCAATAAAGCCCACATGGAAGAAGCATATCAGCCGAAGGGATCAGGTATCATACAATCAATCACTTACATCATTGTAAATGAGGGGGAGTACAGATTAGGACATCTTTAGGTAATGGGACATCCTCTTACCAAAGGAGAGGTGGGGGGGAGGGGGCCCCCGCGGGGTGAGCCGTCAGGGTGCAATGTAGCAATGATGAAACATACAACTTTCCTCTAGTTCTTCAATGCTCCCCCCGCCCCCAACCAGTATCATGAACACAATTCTACTTTACAAACCCAGCTAAATTAGTAAAGGTACTCTGATATAGATAGGAACCAGAAACACGGGGACTCCAGGACTGATTTCTTCAGGACCAGTGGTGAGCCTGGCGATACTGGGAGGATGGAGGGAAGGTGGGGTAGAAATAGGGAACCGATTATGAGGATCTACACATAATCTCTACCCTGGCATATAAACAACAGGGAAGTGGGTGAAGGGATACATTGGACATTGTAAAATATGACAAAATAATAATAATTTATAAATTATCAAGAGTTCATGAGGGAGAAGAGAGCGGGGAGAGAGGGGAAAAATGAGGAGCTGATACCAAGGGCTTAAGTAGAAAGCCAATGTTTGGAGAATAATGAGGGCAACAAATGTACAAATGTGCTTGACACACAATAGATGTATGGATTGTAATAAGAGTTGTATGAGCCCCCAATTAATCACTTAAAAACAAACAAACAACAAGACCTGTCCCCTGTGTGTTTCCCAGACTAAATCATTGCAGGAGTGGGCAGCACTATCCACTGTGGAGGTCTTGCACTGCTAACCAGTAGGTTGCTCGGGTTCCTTTAAAGGATTTAAGTGGAATAATTTATACATTTCTAAATGGAAAATCAAATGTGCTTGGACTCCACGTAACAAATGTGAGAAAATAAACACTGACTTCTGCTATCCTTACACTGATTCTTTTTATTGTACAGGCAGGCCCTCGGGTCCATAAGAGAACCATTCCTGACCATTTGTATTCGTGGGCCGGTGCTCTCGTCATGCTCACAATAGAAGGTGGGAGAAAAATGCAGACCCCAATTCAAAATTATTTAAAAAGACCAAACATACTGGTCTGATAAAGACTGGAAAAACCCTTTAAATTATGGCCTTAGGAACCCTTCGTGTCCGGAAATGACTCCAGTCCTCGTGCAATCGTCTGGCAAGCCAAGAACTGACAATCCTATAAAGTGAACCACCACACTCAGGGGGAGCGTTCTCCTCAGAACTTTGGGCTGTGAGACCAAAAGGACAGCCCTGCGCAAAAACAAAGTTCACAAGGCATGAAGGGACAGCCAAGGACACATGAATGCAGGGAGCCCAGGGAAGAAGAGTAGAGTGCTGTCACACTGACTTTATCTACAGTCGCCACCAATCAAACTGTGCACAACACTGCTGACTGGTCAACGAATTTGCTCTGGTGTAACCTGTAACCAAACCACAGCAAAATGTCCAAAATTAAAACAAAAAGCAAAGTATTGGTTAATCAGTTGGAAAGGTGCATGTTTTTTAGCCTTACTTAAGAGCAAGAAGCAGAAAAAGATAGGGCTTTCTTCTATTCCCATAGAGAGTTACAGCCTGGGAAACCCATGGGGCAGTTCTCCCTTATCTGAGAGTTGTACTATCTAATCAATTTGGATTACTAGTGGTCGGTCCTGTAAGATACAGTGGAATGACCCCAAAGGATTTCTGAGACTACAAGTGTTTACAGGAACAGATAACCTCAGGTTTTTCCTTCAGAGTGGCTGATGGGTTTGAACCATTGGCCTTCTGGTTAGTAGCCCACTATTTAATCCACTGTGCCACCAGGGCTCAAAGGAGTCCTAAAGGATACCATAATTTATAAAGGTCTTTTTTGTAAGTGCCTGGCCTTCCCTGTATTTTGCTTTGCTTTTAGTGTGTTGTTATTCTCTACACAAAGACCAGTTATCCAAAATAGTTTCTAACCTCACCCATCTTCTCAGATGCAAAATATGTATCACCTCTTCCGTGAACAATTTCATACCTCCAATGGCAAATCTAGCAAATCACTGTTCGAAGCTTCCTTAGGACTTTCCTATTTCTACTTACCACATAGTACCTATCACACTGACAAGCAGGATTGCAAGGTGTTTTAGACATAGTCTCTGGAGCATTACTGCCTGGATTCACATCTGGACTGACCTGGAATAACTACACAGACCACCATCACTGAGTTACTCCTGGTTCAGAGCAGCTCTTGAAACGTAGAATTGCCCAGCCGGGTTTTCAAGGCTGCACTGTTTTATGGAAACAAACTGCCATATCTTTCTCCCACGGGGCATATAGTCGGTGTGGCCTAGTGCATCATTTAACATTCCTAGGAAATTACTGGATCTCAGACAATGGGGATAATAATGGTGCTTGCTTGATGCTACCGAACAAGCCCCATGCCATAGGATGGGGAGGAGGATTCAATAAACAGATGGACACATTTGGAACAGCTCCCGACACCTAGTACAAGATCACTGAAAGTTGGCCATCTTAGTTATTATCATTCTTATGACTTGACTATGTTGTTTTATCATATCACACAGAACGTACCAATTAATGATTGTGGATTATTGATTGCATTTATCTCTGTATGCTTTGAACCTAACTCTTATGCCACTAATGCCCTATAAAATGTTCACTGAAAGGAAGGAAAAGAGAAGGAAGAATTTTAAATTTCTCAGGTGAAGAAACAATTTGATTTGCTCATCATTAAAGAGCATGACGGAGGCTAATCTCAAAACTGGACCTTTGGTTACCAATTCCAGTGCTTCCCTGACCAGGTCTCGAGTGGACTCTGGCCCACAGTGATCCTACAGGGCAAAGAGCAATTGGCCCGCGGGTTTCTCAGACTGTCCATCTTTCTGGGATCCAGAGTCTCATCTTCCTCCCCCCGGACATCCCAGTCAGAATAAAATGCTAGGCTCTGAATGCTACAATCAGACTTTAATAACAAATGAAAACAGTACCTAGCACCATTTTACTGCAAGCAGCCATGTAATGCAATTGTTATCAATCCCTATTCCTGAACGGGTTCTATAATGAGATTGTGAGGCACTCTCTCTGTCAGTCAGAGAATAAAATGAGTATTTTCTTCGTCTGTGGGAGAAAATAATAGATGGAAATTTCTAAACAGTTTTGCACCCAAATTTTTCATAAATGCTGGCACTAATTACAGATTGCCTATGAGTATTAGCAGAAGACAAAATAAATTAAAGGAGCAGAATAATTTTAAGGGAAACTGAAATAACTGATTTTAATTATGCTTAGTTTGAGAGCTTATTACATTTCATGAATACATTTATTTATAATTTTTTCATCTTTCATACAGTTACACTGTAGTCCTGTTTTCTATTTTAAAAAAAGAGAAAAGTTTTCCTGCCTTAAATACTGAAACTAGGCGTGCACATTTTGTTATTCAACCAAGATGAAAATGACTTTTTTTAAATGACTTTCAAATATTTATCTGCTTAATCTTTTATTACAGTTATGTAAACATCAGTGTTAAAACTAAATTTTTATCAAAATATATCCATTAGGATGACAATTATTGTTTCCTTTTCAACAATAACCAAAGAATCCAAACCCACTGCCATAGAGGATTGGAGCTACTCAGGGTTTCTGACGCTTGTGCATTTTTAAGAGAGCAGAAAACCTCCTCTTTCCCCACAGGGGTGCCTGATCCTGACCCACCGACCTTGTGGTCAGCAATCGACACTCAGTTGTGCCATGCCATTTATATAATCGTTCTGAACTACGGAGAGACACAACAGTATGCAGGGTAAATTTTATCTTTTGAAGTAATCATTTTTGTTCTCACTCTATACATGAAAAACGTGGGGTCAAAAGTGGTTAAGGGACCGGGTCTTACATAACACAGGTAGGAAGTGAGGACCTGGGATGAACACTGGGCCTGTGGGGCTAATGTCCTCACTTGCTTAACCCCCAAACCCTACGACACTCCTACTTTTTCCATGGAAAACCTGTGCCGTTTTGCAGACTTCCAAATGGTGTTTTCATCTTAGAAAATGGATTGGGTAAATACTGTTGCATTTTCTTTTATGAATGATAATGGTCTGCTACTTTTTGGGTCTTTTCAACCTGATAGCATTTATTCTAGTCCTGATAGCATTTCTTAGACATTGCTTAATTAACTTTTGGCAGTCATCTGTGCAGAAGAAACAGATAATGAACCACATTTTACAGTCACAAAAATCATCTTGTAATTATTCTATAATTGGCATTTCCCAACACATTAAGAGTATCTGAAAATGGCACTTCAAAGACACAAAGAACAACCTCAGTATGGTCACATCAGAAAAACCCTTTCTATCCAAGTAAACATGACACTCTCTGCCCTGTGGCTATTCATCTGGCCATTTTAGTCATAGCAGGGGAAAATAACACATTGGCAATTTTCTACTATTACTACTGAATACCAGTAAATTTATTATAGCCACTAACAGGTATCTAAGATTTCAGATGTAAATTGGCTATCAAAATTCACAAAAGTCATTAGTGGGTTAGTGGCAGAATCCTTGCCTTCCATACAGAGGCCCAAGTTGAACTCCCAGTCAGGGCACTTCACGCATAGACATTACTTGCCTGCCAGTGGGGGCTTGACTACTATTCTCAAGCAGGTTTCAGCAGTCTTTCCCCCCACCCCTTTTCCAGCAGAGTCTTAGACTAAGGGCAAATTTGGGGAAGAAGTGTGACAATCTATGGTGGGGATGGAGAGACAGCTAATAAAAATCCTATTGATCACAATAGTTCAATCCCTTTGGGTACAGACAATCTCTGACCAGCTAACACAACAATGATCTCAGCAGAATACCCGTGAATTCACACAAGCAGGGAGGGTTTCTGCCATATGTGTCTCAGGCAGAAGAGAAATAGTTGGAGACTTTGAACATAAAGTGAACATGACACTAAAGGGAGGTATTTCCAACGGTGGATGAAACAAAAGAAGAAAGGGAGATAATTTCAAGTAAACCATCTGAAAACTCTTTTTTAACCTTAAAAAAAAAACATGCTATCACTCTTCACAGGGGAAAAAAGCAAAAGAATAAACAACAATCTATAAAAGGAGAAGAAGGACAAGAGAGAAAATTATGGTAACCCACACTTTGGGAGATGATATAGAAAAGAAAGAATATTTTTTTTCTTTGCTACACTAAGAAAAAGCAATTTTAAAAAAATTATCGGGTGAAGAAAGCTGATGATGCCCAGCTGTCAAAGGATATATCATCTGGGGTCTTAAAAGCCTGAAGATAAACAATAGCCCAATCACCTGAGAAGAGACCACACCCACACAGAAGAAGCACAACAGCCAGTGTGGCCACATGGTGGTGAAAGGTCTAGGCAATAGTCATCTAACGTGGGCGAGGGGGGCGGGGACGGACGGGACGGACACACATATCACTGTGTGCACACATCCCCAAGGCGCTCACTGAGGATATGTGGGAGTATGAGCAGGAGTGGTGAAGAAAGCTGACAGTGCCCAGCAATCAAAAGATATAACATCTGGGGGCTTAAAGGCTTGAGCATAAATGAGCAGCCATCTACCTCAGGAGCAACAAAACCCACCATAAAAGAAGCTCACTTAACCTGTGCGATCATGAGGTGTTGAAACAATCAGGTATCAAAGAACAAAAATCAAAATCAATGAACCAATTGACTCCCGATATCGCTGAAGACAAGTGGATACAGAAGCAAACAGAGTAGAAGAAACGACGGTACCCAGCTAACAAATGATTGAATGTCTGGAGTCTCAAAGACTTGAAGATAAATGAGAGCGCAGAAACAGCAAAGACAACATGGAAGAAGTGCACTAGCCTGTGTGATCAAGAGGGCCATAGGGAGCAGGTATCGAGCATCAAAGAACATGAATCACATCATCACGAATGAGGGGGAGAGCAGGGTGGGGACCGAAGGCCCACTGGTGGGTAATTGGTCATCCCTTTACAGGGGAGACACGGGGAGGAGACAGGCCAGTCAAGGGGCAGCCGGGCAGTGATGATGCATACAAGTTTCCTCCAGTTCTTGAGGCCTTTCTCCTCCCCAACCATCATGGTCCCAACTCTACCTTACAAATCCAGATGGGCTGGAGAAGGTACACTAGTAGAGAGGGGAGATATGGGGAAACCAGGATGGATGAGCCCCTTCGGGCCAGTGGTGAGATTGGAGATACTGCAAAGGTGGAGGAAGGGTGGGGTAAAAACTGAACCAACGGCAAGGATCTACACACAAGCTCCTATTTGAAGGATGGGCATTAGGAGAGTGGGTTGAGGGAGAGATTGGACAGTGTAAGATATGACAGAACAATAACAATGTATAAAGCATTGAGGGTTGGTGGGGAGGGGAGAGCAGGGAAAGAGGGGAAGGGGTGGAAAAGCCAATACCAGGGGCTCCAGGGAAAAGGTGGATGATTGGAGAACGATAACAGCAGCGGACATGTGAAGGTGCTTGGCACAGTATGCTAACTTATGTATTGTGAAAAACGATGTACGAGCCCACAATAAAATGATTTTTAATTAAAAAAAAATTATCGGAAGAACATATGATTTGGTTCCAACTCAGAAGAACCCTACGAGAGAGTAGAAGTGCCTCCCAGGGTTTCAAAGGCCGGACATCTTGAGAAAAGCAGTGCCACATCTCCCTCCTGCTGAACAGCTGGAGGGGTTGAAGCACCAACCTACCATTTAGGAGCCTCATTAGGGCTCCTGCACAAACGGTAAATTCACCACCTAACTGTCGTGGTCAATTCTGACTCATAGCAACCCCTGATAAGGAGTGGATGCTATCAATGAGAAAACAAGGATCAAAGGGCTGAAGTGCATTCACTCAAAGTCTATCATTGTTATCCATGGATGAAGTATAATTGAATTTTAATAGATCGAGCATATGAGTTGGGAGCCGCTCCTCTTAAATTTACATGATTCCAATACGTTAAATCTTTTGCTTTCTTATTTCATTTTTGAGAGCAGACTGTTACCAAAACGATGTTCTATCACAGAAAAAGAAGGCAAAATTTTATCTTTAGTTCTGCCATGCTACAAATGATTAAGTATAAGGCAGGCATGAAATTCAATAATGAAAATCAAATTCACAAGGGACAGGAAAACAGAAAATCACATTTCAAGGTACAAAATACTCTTTTTATAGATGTTATTATATTTCTTTTGGCATCTCACACAGTCTTCAGCTTCCATAAAACTGTTACAAAACAGAAATTTCATCAGCAACCGCAACTATGGCATTTCAAACTCTTTCATTCTACAGTGATACTTGAAAATTTGTTAGACCTAGAATTACAACTCATGTCTCATAAGGCAGCAGAAGCATAATTCCTCTGAACGAGTCTCAGGAAATGGTCACAGGTTCTTGATTGGGAACTGAGACCCCAGCTATCACATAGGGAAGAAGTAGACATCTCTCTCTAGCCTTCTTTCAGTATAAGAGGAACTGTGTTCAGAGAACAAGTGGGTTGATAAAGGGAGCTGAAAGAACTATTTTTTAAATGCCGGGCCCGAAGAGACAGTCCCCTGACTGCCCCCAGTAGAGGATGAACTCCTGGTAAAAGCTAAACCTCTCCACACGTACCACTCCCCTGACCCCCAGGAACTCAGAACAAAAGGCTCTGAGCTCTTGCCTATTTTACAGTTTGAATATTTTTTAAATGATGTCTTCTATGCACCAGTAGCAACTAAAGCACAAGATGAAGCAATAGAAAAACTGTTAAGCATGGAAACACTGATTTAGTCATGGATTCTTTCAAATATTGGCTGAACGACATTGTACAGGCTCTGGGTAATGATACCCATCATGGTCCAGCCTCTCCTGGCTTCTGATGATCTAGGGCCCAATCCCTTTCGGCTGCTAAATTCCATGAGGCCAAACTCTGCTGGCTGCTCCTAGCTGGAGTCTCCCAAAAGCTATTCCCTTTCAATCTTCCAACCATTCGCTCTCAAATACCATCTGCTGGATTTTGTTTGTTTGTCTAACAAAGTCCACAAAACAAACAACTTGGGGATTTAAAAATAAATAAATTAAAACTGGGGGGCTAGCAGAAAAGTTTTGCCATACATGGATCAGATATATAGGCAATGTTGAATATTTGTCTCTCGCTCATATTTGTATACTTGGTTGGTAGGAATAGAAACAGAAACTTCCCAGGCAACCATCACCAAACCACCAAGTGAAGGGTTCATAGTAAGAGGCACTTTCATTTAGGAGACAGTGTAATGGGGTGAGGGTTAGAGGAGACCACTGTTGGGCAGAAGACCTTCTTCCCTACTAAAATTTCCAAAGGCCATGTGAGCCAGACCACATGCACACCATTACCTTAGACTCCTATGGCCACTGTTAATGAAAAATGGATTCCAGTGACAGCATGGCTATACAATGGAAATGCAGGGAAAGGTGTTACCTGCTTGGGGCTCTAGCCCATATTTTAGGCTATATCTCTTATTTTATTTTTATGTAGAACCTACACTTGAAATGTTCACACTTTCCATTGATTGTCTTTCAACCATTTCCCTTTCTTTTTCTATTCACTTGTTTCATCATCCTCCATCTTGTTATTGTTTCTGAAAACCCTTCTCCTCTGCAGACATGGGGTTACCATAAGCTTGGCTGAGAATGACGAGAACAGAGTAGCAGTAGTCTCAGGGCTGTGATTTGCAGGCTGTGGGAAAATGAGTTAGTCTGCCTTGGTAAAGACATACAGTCAGTGATGGCCGACAGTGCCCCCCCCCCCAAAAAAAAAAAGACATACAGTCTTGGAGACACTATGGGCCAGTTCTACTCTGTCCCAGAGGTCACTATGAGTCAGAATTCATTTGACTAGTGGTGGTGCCTTAAATCAATTACTTAATCCTTCATAGTCCTAGTTTTATTATAAGTAAAAGTGTTAGATCACTTCTTTCAGAATTTGACTGTTAAAATATAAGAAGACAATACATTTCTGACTTTGTGTAGGGTACGAGAAGCCCCTATGTGATGTTCCACACAGAAAAGCAGCTCAAACCCTCCAACCGCTCTACTAGAAAAGATGTATAACCTCAGAAACCCAACGGACAGTTCTACTCTGTCCTAGGGAGCCACCATGAGTCCGAATTGACTTGGAGGGCAATGAACTTGCTTTTGAGTTTCAATGGAAGGCACAGTTAAATAATCACTACTCACTCTTGTTGCTGTTGCTGCTAATATTCTTAAGCTCCTGATTACCAAGTCTCTATTTCTTAACTATGAATTAAATGAATTTAGATTTGAGCACCAGTAATGTTGCTGTTGAGAGTTGGATTATGTGCCAACTCAATTCTATGCCAACAACAATTCAAAATATGGCGTTTGGAGAGAGAGAGAGAGAGAGTGTGTGTGTGTGTGAGTGTGTGTGTGTGTGTGTGTGTGTGTGTGTGTGTTGTGGGCATCACTGTCCCCTGGTGGGAGTAGGAGGCCCAGTCTTGCTCCGGAGATCTGCTGCTGTATTTGAACTGCCAACCTTGTGGGCCACAGTCCCGCGCACGACCACTATGCCACTGGGGCTCAGCCCCAAAATATGGAGCTCTACAAAGATGTCTGTCCCTCTAATTGCTCCCTAACTCTCTAGTACTCCTGCTAGCACTAAGTAGTGCCTGGAGCAATACTGTTTCTTCTAGGCACGTTGTCCAGAGTCTTATCTACACATGGCTTTGTGATCTAAATACACAATCTGATATGGATAAAGCACTAAAATAATAAACTACAACAACAAAAACAAAATTGTTTTCAAGGAAATGAACAAGAACCTTCTAAGAAATTGTTCCTCTACCTTCTCTCCCAACTGTTACAGCGGATATTATCACCCTAAATACAAGTAATCTTTCAGCGCTGAGAATAGTGACACTCGCCACAGAACAGATTCTCGCTCCATGAAATTAAAAACCTTTCAGTGATGTGATCCACTGCCCATCTTTCAAAGGCTTAAATGAATTATGAGAAAACAGAGTGCTTCCAGGCTAGATGAATGCTTTGCCTTACAATTCATTAATGGTTTCATATGCTCAAATTATAGCTTTTGCCATAACTTTATGCTGATGAATGTTAGAACCAGGTTGAGTTATGCACAGCCATCTATAAAACCCAGGCAAAGTTGAAGACCAAATGATCTAAGAAAATGGTGGTTAGATACAATGGAGACTTATGAAGAGCACATAAAGATGCTTACTGAGTGATGTAACGCAGGTATAGAAAGGCTCTTGAATGTGAATTCAACAAACCGGCATGAAGCAGGGAACCACTAGAGAGGTTTGAGGGACCAGCCCCAATCCCAATTACTCAGACATGCCCCCCTCTCCCCCCCGAAGAATTGACTTTAGAAGACAGCACTGAAGCTACTGCTCAGGGAGAGGAACATGACTGATTAGAGGACACAAGAGCAAATGAAGCGGTAAGAAAAGAGAATGGAGCACATCCCGGCCCACCAAGCCCTAAGGATAATACTCCAACTCAAAGCAGCCAATGCACAGAGAGGACCGTATGGCTGACCCCACTATGAGACATGACGTTCCTCACTGACCCATAGCTCTACAACACTGGAGCACACTGTGGGAATTTTGTCCGATCTGAACCCCCCACACTGAGGCAAAACACTAAGGGCGTGCAACAGAGCAATGTAGTCCCCGGGAAATACCAAAAATAATGAGTCCAGGGGTGGCTCCCCATCAGAAAACACTCCTAAAATTCAACAAACACTAGGGCAGTGATGCCACACACACACACAAAAAATAATAATAATAATAATAAAAACTCAACTATAGACTTTTCCTTTTTGTGTGTCGTTAACTTTGTTGTGGTAATTTTGTTTTCTTTTGTTGCTTTGTTTTGTTCTGTCTTGTTTTTGGGTATATTATTGTTTCTACATATCTAGGTAAGATAGGCAACATTAATAACCCAGAGGAGGAAACAACCAGAGACTGTTGCAGTGAGACATGGGAAAGGGAGAGGTGGGGGAAAGGAAGTGGATGTTAGCATAGGGACAAGACAAGTGGTCCAAAATCGGTGGCCAGGAGGGTAGAGGAGGGTACAGGAGGGCTGGTAGAGCTCAAGGGCAATGAAACCCAAATGAGCATGATAGTGGGACATGATGAAAGTAAAAGGAAATAGAGGAAAGAACTAGGAGGCAAAGGGCATTTATAGGGGTCTAAATACAGGCATGTACCTAGGTAAGTACATTTTTATATATTTTAATATGGGGGGCAAATAGATCTACATGCATTTATCTATAGATTCAGTGTTAAAGAAGCAGATGAACATTGGGCCTCCACTCCAGTACTTCTTGAATGCAAGAACACTTTGTTCCATTAAACTGGCATTCCATGATGTTCACCTTCCTAACAAGATCATTAAAGACAACTCTGTGCATAAGCAAATGTGGTGAAGAAAGCTAATGGTGGCCAACAAATCTAAAGATGTAGCATCTGAGGTCTTAAAGGCTTGAAGGTAAACAATTGGTCATCTAGCTCAGAAACAACAAAGCACACATGGAAGAAGCACACCAGCCTGCGTAATCACAAGGTGTTGCAGGTATCAGGCATCAAAGAACAAAAAAATCACATCACTGTGAATGAGGGGAAGTGTGGTGTAGGGTCCCAAGGCCAATCTGTAAGCAGCTGGATATCCCTTTGCAGAGGGGTTTCAGGGAGGAGATGAGCCAGACAGAGTGCAGTGCAGCAACAATGAAACACAACTTTCTTCTAGTTCAGTAATGTATCCTCCCCTGCACTATCATGATCCCAATTCTACCTTACAAATTCAACTAGACCAGAGGATGTACACTGGTACAGACAGGAACTGGAAACACAGGAAATCAGGACAGATGAACCCTTCCGGACCCATGGTGAAGTGGCGATACTGAGAGGGTGGAGGGAAGGTGGAGTAGAAAGGGGGAACCGATTACAAGGATCTATATATAACCTCCTCTCTGGGGGATGGACAACAAAAAAGTGTGTGAAAGGAGACATCAGACAGTGTAAGACATGAGAAAACAATAATAGTTTATAAATTATCAAGGGTTGACAAGGGAGGAGGCAGTAGGGAGGGAGGGGTAAAATGAGCTAATACCAAAGGCTTAAGTAGAAAGCAAATGTTCTGAGAATGATGATAGCAATAAATGTACAAATGTGCTTGACATGATGGATGGATGGACGGAGATAAGAGTTGTACCTGCCCCCCAAAAACAATTTAAAAATAAATAAAAGATTACAATAGAAGAAAAAAAAAAGGTTCCTGAATGCCATAAGGTGGATGGATATGAGTTTCAATACGTGGGCAGTTGAATTCTATTTCCACTGGTACCATGAATGAATATGGGGTACTTTTTGTTTTACTTTTTCTATCAATTAAATCTTTATAGTTCATTAGTAAATCTTAAATCCATAAGACAAATGTATTGACTTGGGTGATAGTAAAACTTACACAGCTTTCAGAACCCAAGAGATAAAAATAGAGTCATGGATGACTAACATTGGAGACAGAAAAATATGTAGGACTAAATAAATAACTGACTCCATGCATATCCAAATCCCAGTAGTGTGAAGTGTTAAATTTACAAAGCAAAAACAAATAATTGCATTAAAAACAGTAGTCTCTAAAAATGCAATTTAGTCATTATAGCAAAATTCACTTATATTTCAAATACATGCCCTTCTTCTCTATCCAAATACAATAAATGTTTAGCATTCTGGAAAATAATTCTACGGTTTTATGAAGGCTTTTAAAATTGCAAACCATTAAAAAACATTGTTGTTAGAGGCCGTTAAGTCAACTCCAATTCACAGCAACAAAATGAAACACCTCCTGGGCTTGGACCTCCTGATACGAGATCCATTGTTGCAGGCACTATGCCTTTCCTCACTGTTGAAGGTCTTCCTGGTTTCCATGACCAGTCTACTTCACCAAGCACAATGTACTTTCCCAAATAGAAGTGAAATACAGAATAAGGTGATATTTTAACATGCAAAACAATTTCAGGCACATATCTTATTCACAATGTTGTGTCAAATATCTCTTCACCTTTTTACTATCTCTATGAAGTAAAACTTATTCCTAGCGTCTAAAGTTAGTATTTTAAATATACTTTGGGGATATAGGATTCTACTCAGTATCCTTTTCTAGAAGTATCAAAATTATGAGTGACAGCTTTAAAAGCAAATATTTGTCCTAGGCAAAACCTCAAGCTAGAAGAACTAAAAACTATCTCTAGCATTAACGTGTACTCTATAAGAAAAATGTACATAATCTCAAAAACAGTGCATTCAGCTAAAACATTAAATTCATTAAAAATAAATTCTGTAGCTATTTGAAAGTAAGTAAATAAGTCTTATCAACAAGCAAAGCAAGAAAACACAGTTCACAAGAGGGAAAACTATAACTCAAAATTCCATTTTATAAACAGCCAAGGATGTTTCATGTCTTGCCTATATCCACAGTGTGAAAAGGATCTTTCTGATTATATACTATTAAACCCCACTACCTCATTTTTTTTAAGATGGGGTAAAAGCAGAGTCTAAATTGGTGACTAGTATTCCAGTTTGGAGTGGCTGATACTATAGCAGGGCTCAAATGCAGGCGTTTCACCTTGCAATCTGATAAGTCTTTCTACAGAAAACCACTCCCTTCCTATGCAAGAACTTAAATGTGGCTCTTTGAAAATATTACACGTCATCTGTACAAAAATCCATTTCAGCACCTGGATAGGGTTTCTAAAGACAGAACTGATGTGATGGCAATGGTTTCCTTGTTTATTATATCTTATATATATACACACGATCATAACACGCATACCAATTTCAAAGCACTGACAAGATGTCTGATTTTCTCTACTACACTCACACAAGTAAAAAAACAACTAATCATCTCACTAATGAAAACCTCCCCCTCCCTCCAAAAAAAAAAAAAGTCATGTGAGACTCAAAACCCAACATACAAACTCACTTTCAGTGAGTGGATTCCAACTAACAGAGGCCCCAGGTTGGAGCTGCCCAGTGGGTTTCTAAGGGCAAGTCTTCCTGAGAACAGAAAGCATGGCTTTTCCCTCGCAGAGTGACTGGTGGATGGGAACTGCCACGGAGCTCCTCTCAATGACAAACACCGAGCAAATTAAAACCAACATATTTCAGCTTCATTGCTATCCTTCTTTCCAGATATTTTCAGTTAATGGCTACTTGTCTTTAAAAATCACCTGGGGGAAGAGAAGGGGGAGTGTGTTGGGGCGGGGGAAGGATTTACTACTCTATTAAATAATTAACAAATCAAAGAGGAGCCAAAAACTATAAAAGAGTTCTATCTATGGGCATCAGAAGACCCCAAAGAAGTAAACAAAATCATATTGTTGAGAATGAGCAGGGTGGAGCAGAGAACCAAAAACCATCTGCAAACAGTGGTACATCCCCTCACAGAAAGGTAACAAGGAAGGGACGAATCAACCAGGGCGCAGTATAGCACCAATGAAGCACACAATATTCCTCTGATTCCTTGAGGCTTCCTCACCCCCCACTATCATGACCCCAATCCTGCCCTCCACTGAAAGCTAGACTGAAGCATGTGCACAGGTACAGATAAGAGAAAGGAGCTCACAACAGAGAATCCAAAAACAGGAATGGGAGTAGCGATGGAGGAGGAGGGGCAAGGGCTGAGAGATAATAACGGACACATAACTAACACACACACGCATAGGAAGATGAACAACAGAAACTGAGGGGGAAGGGAGACAGCGGTCAGTGTAAGATAAGAAAACGATAAAAATTTATAATTTGTCAAGTGGTCACAAGGGGGCAAGGGAGAAAAGAGGAGTTGATACCAAGGGCTCAAACATAAAATAAAAGTTTAGAAAATAATGATGGTAACATATGTACAAATATGGTTGATACATTTGATGTTATAAGAGTTGTTGCAAGAGCCCCCAATAAGATGATCTTTTAATTAAAAAAAACAATCCTGTTAATCGATTAGTAGATTCAGTAGACATCAATTTCCCATAAACTGAGAACAGACTATTCTAAAATTTACATGAGCATGCAAAAGAACTAGAAGAGTTAAGACAATATTGAAGAAGACTACAATGAAAAGCTTGGACAAAAGCTAGCGTAGAGGGTGTGACCTAGTGAAAGCACCTAAATCAATGTGTAAGATATGACAGAACAATAATAATTTATAAAGTATTGAGGGTTGGTGGGGAAGGGAGAGCAGGGGAAGAGGGGAAAGGATGGAACATCGATCTCAAGGGGAAAGGCGATGTTTGGCAAATGATAGCAGCGGACATGTGAAGGTGCTTGGCACAGTATGTTTATTTATGTATTGTCAAAAACAATGTACGAGCCCCCAATAAAATGATTTTTAATTTAAAAAAAAACCTACAAAAAATATCAATGGAACAAAGATAAAGAGTCTGAAACAGCCTCAGACAACTGTGACTGAGTGAATTCTGACACAAGCACAAAAACAATTCAACAGTGAAAAGATGATTTTTTTCAACAAACAGTGCTAGAAAAAAATTCAACTTCCGTGCAGAAAAGAGGTAACACAGCAGGCCTAAGACTGCTAGCTAGCTCCTATTACAAAGGCTTACTGGCAAGGATGGCCTATACGCTAGTGCTTAGGAATGGGAATAGTAAACAATTCCCCTAAAATAATATAATATTTGCCCTAAATGATTTGAGTGTAACTTCTGTAAGTTTACAAGCTTAAACTGCTTGCAGAAAGCACAGAATTAGGACTTTTGCTGAAAGCTTGCTTGCTTTCTGGGAGTCTAGAATTTTGGTCCACAGGCAGCTGTCTACATGAGGCCCCCAATAAAACTCTCTACATCTCAGAAGATGTAAAGACAAAGTACAGACGTGGAGAAAATATCCTGCACAGGGACTACTATCTAGATTCCAGAAAGAACTCGGGAGTAAAAGAAACAAAGCAAGCAAGCACACAAACCAATTAAGGAAATAAGCAAAAAAGACCTGAAGAGACAGTCCACTGAAGAAGGGAAACAGAGATGTCAAGAGTCTGTGGGGGCGACATGGGCGACATTGGCCTCGTGGGCAGCTTCCATTAAGTCACTTTGACTCAGAGCAACTCTCCGTACAACAAAATGAGAGGAAAATCACAATGAAATATCACGATATGCCTACCACAGTGGCAAAGCCAAAAGACCAAGTGCTGATGAGACCAAAAAAACAACTCAATAACCTTGGGCCACTCATGCATTACTCATGGGAATAAGAAATGGCACAGCTCCCCTGGAAAGCTGTTCGACAATTTCATAAAATTAAGCATTTAATAACTGACTACATTTTTCAGCATTTATCCCAGAGAACTTAAAAGCCTTGTATACATGTATTCATAACAGCTTTTGTCATAAACATCTCCAACTGGAAATAATTCTATGCATTCTGGTAGGTGGCTATTCAACTATAGTACCATGGAATACTACCTAGTACCTGAAATGAATCAACCAACGACAAACATAACAAACCTGACAAATTTCCAGGAACGCCTGTTTACTAAATAAAGTCAGTCCCCACATGCGAAACACTGTGTAATGTCAATTTATATCATATTCATGACATGACTAAAATGGTAAAAATTGAGACGTAGATATAATGCATTGTTTTATAACCTACATGGAAACCTATTCTCTCAAAATAAAAACATTAAAAAATAATGACAATACTGAATCAACACTGACACCAAAGGTAGTTCAGATGAGAATCACAGAAAACTGACCTAACCAGAAAGACGAAAGAAGTACATAAAATAACAAAGTAGCCACAAAAGAAAATGATTACAAACAAAAATATCAGAAACAAGCAAAAAGTATGAACAGATTGATATAATTTCATTTTTCTCCACTGCACACATACTAAAAAGGCAGAAAAATAATAAAGCTGTACAAAAACATAAGGATAGTATCAAGCATCGGGTACTTTCACAACTGGGAAGAAAGATTAATGACAATAGAGAAGAAAACATCACAATCGTGGGAGTACAGGTGTGAGGCAGGGGTGCTTAATAACTTAAGGCTCTAAAAACAGTTGCGTGACATGACATTCTTC
>PVJH01014902.1:13280-55510 GCA_004026705.1 Nesogale talazaci | reverse complement strand
CCCCCCCCCCCCCAAGGTCCACAATCTCCTTAAAGACAGAGGGAAGCTCAGCCCTCTCCCTCCTGCAGTCCATGGGCAAGAAGCTCCTTGGAGGAACCATTCTGCTTCCATTAAGCTTACAGTTCATTAAGTCCATGGTCTCCTGGGACGGTCCAGGTTATTAGCATCAATACAGTTCACGACATTTGGGTTCTACTCCTAGTTTGGTGGGCAGTGTTTTGGCTCATAAAAGCTTTGGGGGGCTGAGCCCCGGTGGTACAGTGGTTGTGCGCGGGACTGCGGCCCACTGGGACGGAGGTTCAATTCCAGCAGTGAGGCTGGGCCTCGTACTCCCACCACCGGAGAGCAGTGATGCCCCCCCCAAAAATAAATAAATATAAATAAATAAAAGCTTTGGGGTAGCGGCCTAACACATACCCACCCACTGTCTTCTCATCTGGAGCAAAGGAGAAAGGAAGTAACCCAAGAGTCAAAGAAACAGATTTACAGCCTGGATCTCTCTGCATTTTCCATTTGAAACAGCAAGAAATTTGCAACACAGGCAAGTGCTGTCAGAAACGCCTCAGATTCACTATGCATTTGTTTTTTTTTTTTTTTTTTTGGTGGGCATCACTGCCTCTGGTGGTCGTGGGAGTTACCCAGTGCTGCTCCTGAGAGCCGCCACTGGATTTGAACCGCCAAGCCCGCAGGCCACAGGCCCGCACTCAACCAGTACGCTACCGGGGCTCAGCCCTCACTATACATTTGACTTTAAGCTTGTGTCATTGTGTATTGGGAAACCTTACTATTGCCAATTTTTGTGTTAACCTCCCCCCCACAGCACGAAGCTACATAACCCCATATGGCCTACAGAAGGCTTTGCCTACTGGATTAAATGTCTGCATGAACCACAGCCCCATGTACCCTGAGACCATAATGAGACGGTACCTGGCTACCACTACTGGCCAAGGGATCCTGACAGAATGGGAAAAACGTTGAGCACTTCAAAGTCTCCTGAAAAACAAAGAGTTTAGCTCTGTACCAAGTGAGTCTATATGAATCCCCAAAGCTACTGCTCTAAGATACTTTGATTTCCCCCGTGTCAGTAACTGCATGGTGTGGGCATTCAGTGACAGCAAGGAGAAAACACAGCAGGAGCGTCCCGTGAGCAAACCAAGCTTGTGCTCCCCCCGTACCCCCAGGGCAGCTCCCGTGTTACCCCTCTCCATGAGTGAGCCTCCCAGGACGCTCAGTGAGGTGTGCGCCCTGCAGCAAAAGGTGCTCCACGCCCTTGAACTCTACCTGCAGCTGCAGGCAGGCGGGCAGACAGACCCTGGGTGTCCCTCAGGGAGGAGAGGCCCGTTTTCACCTGAGAAGTTTCTACCCTGGCAAAAGCCTATCTTCAAGCATACATAAAACCTTTCCCTGCTGAGCACTGGTGGCGTAGCAGTTGTGCACGGAACTGCGGCCCACTGGGTTGAAGGTTCAAATCCAGCAGCAAGGCTGGGCCTCCTACTCCCACCACCAGAGGGCAGTTATGCCTAAAATTAAAAAAATTTGTAAAGAAAAAACCTTTCCCGAGGTGGGCACAGCTTCCCCAGGGACCATGTGGGCAGAGAGCTCAGTAGATGGGACGCTGTCTTTCACCTGCGACCCCTTCACGTGGTTCACATGGCCTCTCAGCCCCTCACCCTCCACCAGCCCCACCACTGGCTGCCATCTCCTTAAGATGCATTTTTGCCCTTGACTCAAAACTATCCCCTAAAGCTAGTTCTTAGCTAAAGAGGCTGGGTCATGGAACAAGGGCATCCCCTCTGGGTGCTGTGACCCTTCCAGAAAGCACTGAATCAGTGAAGCTGGGAAGGTGGGAGACCAGGTGGCAATGTAAACTGTCAGAGCGCCGGCAAAGTATGAAAAATGCAACCAGCATTTCAGAGTGGTTTCTGTAGAAGTTTTTGAATGGTCATCAGTTTTGCCATATAAACTTTCACAAAGGACATACTAATATTGGCGGCAATACTTTAATTCCCATTAAGACCACTCTGCGGGGCTCTGACCAAGCACAAAGCACCGACTCGATGACCCCCACCAGCGACAGGAAACTCCATCACAGACTTCCCCAACGCCATCCCTAACGCCAACCTGGACTGGACATCTGCAGCCACCGAACGTTTGCACTTCTAGTTCCGTTATTATCTCCCTGCTCACGGACGGAGTCCCATACAGAAGCGTGTGCAGAAGAGAGGCAGCAGCTGCTCTGCGGGAGAAGCACGAGGCTACCTGTTTTGTAGCTACCGTCTCAGAACTCACAGGGGCAGTGGTACCCTGCCCTATGCCATGAGTCGAAATGGATTAGCGTGTGGATTAGCGAAGTTTGGGATTTCGGGTTTCTTTGCAGTCTGACAGATAAACTGCTTATATAAGGAATGAGGAAAAGAACAAATTCTTATCTTACACACTTTTTATATTGCTTGACAATTTTCCAAAGAAGTACCCAATATCTTTTTGTCCTTTTAAAAAAACAAGCAGCAGCAGCAAGGCTGGGTAGCTCCCATGACCACCAGAGGGCAGTGATGCCCCCCCCCCCAAAAAAAAGGTCCACAAAGCTTCTGTAAACAAGGAAGTAAAGATTTTAAGAGTCTCATTTTGTCCAAGGGCTCAGGTCATTGGCAGCTCAGTTTGGTGCTTTAAGGAGCCACGAGGGTGGCTTTGGCTTTTACTTTCATTTTGAGCCTTAAAAGGTTCTGAATTTTCTAATTTTATTTATGCTGGATTTTCTTTTTCTTTTCTGTACATTTGTCAGTATTTAAAAACTTCCTCAGCTGACATCGCTGGTCCCTCTTGGGACTAAAATCAAACCACAGCCCTGCGAGCCCGGCCTCCAGACCCCCTTACACACGCTCACTGGGCTGGCTGGCTCTCCTGCCTGCCATGCCCCTGCCCCAGCGCTACTTCATCTCAGTAACGCCAACAGCTCACCGAATGTCAAGTCCAGCAGCCCTCTGTGCTTCCCGCAGGCCAGCTGCGAGACCCTAACACGGGCCTGGGAAATGCTTGCCTGCCGCTGCAGTGACTGACACTTTCCGCTCAGCAGCTGGGGAGTCATCCTGGGACACAGACCCAGAGTTACGACTCTGTTTTTGCTTTTTTTGGTTTGTTTGTTTGCTTTTGGGGGGCATCACTGTCCTCAGGTGTGGAGTAGGAGGCCCAGCCTTTGCTCCGTGGAGCTGGAATCAAACCTGCATCCCAGTGGGCCGCAGTCCCGCACACAACCACTAAGCCACCGGGGCTCAGCCCCTGTTTTTGCTTTTTAAGTAAAATCGGAATCAGGAATTTAATACATTTTCTTTTTTTTGTTTTTTGGGCCTCACTGCCCTCAGGTGGTGGGAGTAGGAGACCCAGCCTTTGCTCCGTGGAACTGGAATTGAACCTCCATCCCAGTGGGCCGCAGTCCCGCGCACAACCACTATGCCACCGGGGCTCAGCCCCGACATTTTCAATCACTTAAGTATCTATTGGGCACTTATGACATGCCAGCGGATACTATTCTATTCTAGAGTTGGGGATTTCCAAACTGACTCACAGCAGCCTGTCTTCCTCTTCCTCCCCCGCTGTGGGTGTACGACTAGCGCTGACTACCAGGGTAGAAAGTCCAGTCTTTCTCCTGCGGAGCTGCTGCTGGTTTGAACTGCCCACCATGGGGATCGCAGGCCAACCTGTAACCACTACACCACCACGACTCCGAAGTGGGGACTTAGCAGTCCAAAATGACAACATGCCTGCCTCGGGAGTGGGGACCCATCGATGGATCGAGGAGAAAGGCTAAGGAAGAGCGAGCCCACGTATAAGGGGGAGTCAAAAAGCACGGCAGCAAGGCTCTGGTTCACAGTCATTCCCAAGGAGACGTGCTCCGCGATGGCTGCAGTTGAGTCTACGCCTGTCTCCACCTTGTGAGGCTGCCTTCAAGAAGGGCCCATCAAGACCACGCCTCCGAGGGACCTGCTGGGACACCAAGTCAGAACAGAGGCGTCGGCACAGGCCAGGGCCACTCTGCCTCAGGTTCCACACGAGGACTCAATCCCGAGGGGCACAGGGCAACCACGGGAGATGGTTAGGACGAAGCTCTCAGAAAATTCACAGGTGAGAAAAAGGTCAGGAAAGGTGGGTCAAGGAATTTTTCTACCTATCACAACATCCCTGCTTGTTTTCAGAGGGCAGAGCAAGGGCTTTCCTCTAAGCACGTCCCTGGGAAACCTCACTCCATCCACCCCCAGCCCCAATACTTGCCCCCTAGACTTCTTTTTGCTTCTAAACCTCAAAAACTATTTAAAAGAAACACAATTTGAATTCCTCAAGGAGGCAGAAATGACCATTCCGATGTAGCACACGTGGAAGGAAGGTAGGGTTCTTTGGGGAAGTAATTGAGAGAAACATCATCTTGAGAAGCAGAGGCCTGGATGGAGACGAGGTCGAGAACAACAGCTTCGCATTTTGATAGGTAATACAGGATTGCATGGTTCTGTAGCAACACCTTCTGACCGACTCACTCTTGTGTATGTCGATAAAACAGAACCAGGAAGGAGAACAAGCAATGGGGGACAGGAGGGCAGGGTCTCCCCAGTCTGTAATTCAAATCGAGACTGAGGCTGGGAGTATAAATGCCTAACATGGTTTTTCCAAAGACTTACATACTCCGAGGACTGTGCAGGGTCCGCCAGGTTCCTGGCCCTGGGGGAGGATGAAAGGCCGCTTTCAGACCACTTCTCAGGGGCGAATGATTCCTCCTGTGGCAGCCTCGTGTGCCCTGCCGAGCAGAGGCGTGCCCACGATGCTCTGAATGGCTTAGTGCTCTGCAAGTGGACTCGTACCTCCAACCTTCCATTTGCACCACCTGCACCACCCACAGACGCTTAGATCTGATATTGATGCTTGCATAGCCCACCCCCTCACTCAACACCAGGGACCTTCCTAAATTCACCTACGCCTGGAAATCAGTCAATTCCTACCTGCAGCACCCACAGACAGAGAACAGCCCAAAGGCTAAAGCATCGCTCCAGAAACAGACTGTCACATCCTCCTCCGAGAACGCCCGACGGCTCACTTTACAGCTAGCAGCAAAGCACCTAACCACTATGCACAGTGCAAATGGCAGCTTATGGCAGAATCCCTATTTCCTTAGCTTTATGAAACTAGCCTGCAGCTTGGCCCCCCTCAAGCACCCCAGCCTCCGTCCTCACCACCTGGCTTCTTCACACCACAGAGGGCAATTCCATGCCTGGCACATGGAGCCCTCCCACACCAACTTTGGGAAGGCGAGGCCCGGGGGGAGCCAGACTTGTGTGAGGCATCTGTCTATTCTCCCCTATTGTTGGCTCCACCCCAGGGGGCCCGGGCACATAGGGCTTCCCAGTCCCTCTGAGTACAGTCTGCCTAGTTGCTAGCACACAACTGTACTGACAGGTGGTGACTCCACCAAGGACACAGACCAGGAATCAAGTCTAGGTGTGGAGGGGAGACGTCTACCACTGAGCGCCACGCCCCCCCCCCCCCCCCCCCCCCCCCCCCCCCCCCAAATCACTCCATCCAACTGCATTCAGGCAGACAAGCCTGCTCAGGCCTTAATGAGAGAAAGGTGGGTTCTGAACCTGGACTGTAGGCCTGCGCAACACGGACCCGGGAGGCAGCATACGTGGAAGACTAAGCCAATCAGCTTCCTGCTCTTCCTCACACCAGGTTCCACTCCATTGGAATGGCCACTGAAGTGAAATTTAATTCCATCCTTCTTTTCATGAGGGAGGGAGGGGAAAAAATGAGGAGCTGATACCAAAGAATCAAGTAGAAAGAAAATGTTTTGAAAAAAATGATTGGCAACAAACGTACAAAAGTGCTTGACACAATGGATGGATGGATGAATTGTGGTAAGAGTGGTACCATCCCCCAATAAAAAGACTTTTTAAAATTCATTATTTAATGAGTTTATCTTTAAATCAGATTGGGTTTTTTTCAGCCAAAATCAGTGGCTTTTAACACACTATCAAGAAAAACAAATAAAAACACATGCCCTGGGGTCCATACTGAATTCCCAAGAGGAAAAGGTAACTATAGCCTCACCCCTCAGCAGCTCTCCAAAATCGCTGAGCAAAGGCTTACAAAAACAAAACCCTTCCTGCTGAGGGCCTATTTATTACTTTCACAAAATAATGCCGAGAGGCAGCCCCCCCTCCCCACTGCAAACAAACAAGACCCTCCCTGCGCGCCCCCAATGGTCTGCGAGGCTGCTGTGGAAAAGGCAAGCGGAACGCACCGGCAGGGGCTTTGGGAGAAAGGCCTAACCAACCGCCTGCATCCACAAAGCTCACAGCCCTGCGGGCAGTGCCATTCTGGATAGCAGGCGGGGGCCACAGAGCAGCAAGCCACGCACCAGCCCCTTCATAACGACCCCCTCAGACAGGAGAACTGCCCTAAGCTGTCAAGAATACGGAGGTGGGAAGCCTCCTCTCTCTCTCTCTGTCTGTCTGTCTCTCTCTCGTGGGGCAGCCGGTGACTTCCACGTGCTGACCTTGTGGTGGGCAGCCCAGTGTGATCCCCAATATGCCACCGGGGCTCCTGCGAGGCAGCAACGGGTCTGTCCAGGTGAAGAACGCCTCCTCAACCTGTAAAGGCCTGCAGTAAGTTCCCAAGCCGGGGCTGCCAGCACCTGCAAGGCCGCGCTCTTGGCTGCTTCTGGAGACTCCCACCTGGAACACTGCCTGGCAGTCATCGAGTCAATTCCGACTCGTACCGACTGACCTTACAGGACGCAGCAGAACTGCCCC
The DNA here is from genome assembly GCA_004026705.1 of Nesogale talazaci. Classification (NCBI taxonomy): domain Eukaryota; kingdom Metazoa; phylum Chordata; class Mammalia; order Afrosoricida; family Tenrecidae; genus Nesogale; species Nesogale talazaci. The sequence goes on along the minus strand of PVJH01014902.1, from coordinate 48,716 downwards.
CCACCCCCCGAGTGCCCGAGACCCTATAACCCACTCTACCAGCAGGGTTCTGCTGCACAAACGAGACTGGCATTCCCCCAAAGGCTGGCAGAGTAAACAGATGAAATGCACCTCCCCAGTCTGTCCCCAAGGAGTCTTGAGTGGCGCTGTGGATTAAGCACTAGGCTGCTGACCCAGAGGTCGGTGCTTTGAACCCATCAGCCACTCCTTAGCAGACAGATGTGGCTGCCTGTCCTTGTCTGCCTCAGAAACCCCAGAGAGCAGTCCTGCCCTGTCCTCCTGGATCCCTACGGGTTAGAATCCACTAAGAAGCAATGGGTTTTCCATAGGCTGCCCCAGCTCCTCATCAAACCCAGGCAGTTTTCAGAGGGGGGAAAGATATGCCTGTCCTCCAAACAACTTCCTGCCACCACCCGGCAAGTGCCCCAGCTTGGGTAAGAAAGCCGAATGCTTCATGTTTGATGCTTGAAATTCTGAGCAGCCCCAAGTAGCTAGGGCACAATTCTTTACACCGACAACCAACCCACACGACACACGTGTGTCTCTGGGATGCATTCCAGTGTTAGACGATCCTGTGAGATCCGGGCGGCCGGCCCACACTGTCCACGTGGCTCAAAGGTCGCTCCCAGGTGCTGCCACATTTGAAAAGCCCAGCCTCTCCCCTGAATGTCAGGCCGACAGCGGGGCCTTCTGGGTAAGCAGGGAGGGGGCGTCTACAATCTCTCCGGAGACCTTGGCCCACCTCCTCACCCCCAACCCCCAACCTCGTGGATGGCGCCTCACCTGCGGCCAGCAGTCGCGGCCACCTACCTCAGGGCTGCCGGCTTCCTCCTCGGAAGAAGCCATGTCTTCCGGAGAGGAGGAGCTGGCCGTGCGGCGGGCGCCCCCGGGGCTCCGGATCAGGCGGCCTTTGGCGCGGGCCCCGCCCACGCCGGGCCCGGAGGCCCGGGCGGGGGCACTTCGGCGGCCGGACGAGCCCCTGAGCAACCGCGGCGGCGTGCCGGCCACATGGTCCTCCTTGGCGGCCTTCAGGCGCTTGGGGCTGCTGGGCGCTCCCGAGGGCGACGCGGGGCGGAGGGCCGGGCGGCCGGCGGCGGCGGCGGCCACATGATGGGGCTCCCGGAGGCAGCTGCGCTTGCTGGGCGCCCCAGCCGAAGGGCTGCGCCAGTGGTACTTGACCTTGCGCCGCTCCGACGCCATGGGAACCTGCAGCGGAAAGCGGGGGCCCGGTGTCCACCATCAGCACCCTTGCTGACTCGCCCCCCTCGGGCTGCCCCCAGGCCCGGCCCGAGCCGGAAGGCCCTCGGCGGCACCGGCCTGACTCACCCTGCCCCCTTGCTGCCACTGCCCATCACAGTTCCCGGGGTCCCAGCGATGCCACGGCGCGCCGGGGGCCAGACGGGTCCAAGGTTCGCCAGGGGCTGCCGATCGGTGGGCGACGCCCCTGGGGAGGGATGTCAAAGCGCTTCCGGGGCCACCCGGCGGCTCGGAGCCACTGGGACACAAAGCCCTTCCGAGACGCTCGCGCTTCCGACGCCTCCCGGCGCTCTAGGCGGCGCGCCCGGCCCTCGCACCGCAGCCCCCGCGCCGCGAGGCCCGGGCCGCGGGGCAGGCCCGTCCTCCGACTCCCGCGGCCCGGCCGAGGCGCTCCGGCCGGAAGGGGGCCGAGCCGACTCTCAGGGTCCCGTGGCGCCTCCGCCGGCCGCCTCAGGGGCCCCGCCTGGCCGCCCCGGGCGCCGCGGCCTGAACCTCTACGCCGGCGCCCCCATGGCGCGAGGGGCCCTCTTGGCCGCCTGCTCGCAGGCCACCCGCCTCCGGAGACCCCGGCCGGGCCTGCATGAAAACCGCGGTAACAGCAGCCTCCGCGGCGCCCCCGGAATGAACCCGGCGACCCGCAGCCCGGCGAGAGGCGGGGCCTGCGCCAAGCGGAGAGCCCCCATTGGATGAAATGGCAAGGGGCGGGACTGCGAGCCAGACGGAGCTCGCTTCTTGTTCAGGACTCTCGGGGGCGGGGCATTACGACTGAAGAAACTCGTTCATTGGTAGAGAGCCAGATGGGGCGGGGCCACTCGCTGGATCTCGCGGAGCGCGAAGATAAAAACTAGCCACGCCCCTCTGACCTGTCCGGTGTAACTTCGGGACCGTCACTTACTCCAATGCTGCTAGGCCCAGGTGGCTCCCTGACCTCGCACCAAACCCTTTGCACTGTCACCCATTTTACATAGCTCAGAGAAGTGATACACTTAGAAAACTGGCAGAGGGCAGGGTGCAGTACAGCGCGGTCCAAACATACAACTGTGCTCCAGCTCTTCAATGTCTCCTGGTCCCCACTATCGTGACCCCAGCTCTACCTTACAAATCTGGCTAGACCAGAGCATGGGCACTGGTGCAGAGAAGAGCTCGATACACGGGGAATCCAGGACTGATAAACAGGAATGGGAGTAGTGATACCAGGAGGGCAGGGGGGAGGCGGTGAGGATAAAGGGGTAACCAGAACCGAACCCCACCCCACCCCCACCCAGAGTGACAAACAACAGAAACATGGGTGAAGAGAGACAGCAGACAGTGTAAGATATGAAAATAATGATTTATGGGCCGAGTCCCGGTGGCATAGTGGTTGTGCGCGGGACTGCGGCCCACTGGGACAGAGGTTCAATTCCAGCAGTGGGGCTGGGCCTCCTACTCCCACCGCCGGAGAGCAGTGATGCCCCCCCCAAAAAAAAAAAAACACATTCTACTTTGAGCACTTGGTTGGGTCATCTGTCCCTGGAAAGTCTGGGTACAAGTATGCGTCTCTTCCATTCAGTAGCTGTCTTCCAAATTTCCTTTGGTATTCTACCGGTTCCTGGAGCCTCCATTTTGTTTTTTGGCGAATCATTTCAGGACAACTTGACCTTTCTCCTTGAATACAATTGGTTCTTGCTCATCTGCTACCTCTTACAATGGTGGGACGCTGACTAGTTCTTCTGTTTTTTGTGTGTTTTGTTGTTTTTGCTTGGAAGCAACAGTGCGAAGGGTAAGGTGGCAAGTCTTGTTTTCTTCTTCTGGTTTTTTTTTGTGTTTTGTTGGCTAACTAGTTCTTTTGGGTCAGTGACTGGGTCTACCTTCTATTTTCTTTCCTTTTTGGGGGGGGGGACATCACTGCTCTCTGGTGGTGGGAGTAGGAGGCCCAGCCCCACTGCTGGAATTGAACCTCCATCCCAGTGGGCCGCAGTCCCGCGCACAACCACTACGCCACCGGGGCTTAGCCCCCTTCTATTTTCTTCTCATGCTTCTTACATCATTCAACATTCTGCCTATACACCATCATCTTTCTGTTTTGCAACTCAAGGCTTGAATCTTTCTCTTCGGTTCTGTGGCAGTCATGTGTTTATGTTAATTTTATGATTGAAATGTAGGGGTGGAGTCTAGCCTGTTAATCTGGAGATAGTCATTGAGTAGCCAATGAGGCCTCTATGTGGGTATGACTTTCTCCTGAGACTTCTGGGAAATCTCATATTTCCCTCGTGAAGATGAAAAGCTATCTTCCCCAGTGGTTGGGAGTTAGTCTCAGAGATGATGAATCACGGACAAGATGGCAGCATACAAGAAGCTGGAGGAGCTGGCGGAGAGACCACCCGGCTTTGCCCTGATGGAGCCAGACCTCTGAAGCTGGGGCGGCCACATGGAGACCTCTGCCAGCGATGAGTTGCTTCTGCTGCTGATGGACCCTGAGCCCTGGAAGCAAGGAGCCATGGGGAGACCCCTGCCAGCGCTGGGATTCTGTACCCGCTGACCTGTGACTTTGTGAGTCAGAAGGAGACTTTATAGACTGATTTCAGGCATATGGGTTAATATCGGACTTATGACTTTGAACTGGACTGGGCTGAGATGTTTTCTCAATGTCCTGTTCCTCTTATATATAAACCTTTTCCCTCTGTCCACATGCGTGTCTATGAAATTTGTTCCTCTAGTCTACCCGGACTAACACGGATCCTTTTGTTTGAGGATACGCTGAACGTGTTCTTCTGATTTTCCAGCTCCAGGTCTTTGCACATGTGATTCTAATACCTTGTCTTCTCAAACTGCCCTTTGCAAATTCCTGTTCGATTCTTTGACTGCCTTTCTTCCATTGCTTTAGCGACTCTCCCGTCAAGAACAAGCTTCGTTTCTCCTGACGACCACTTTGATCTTGTCTTGTCATCCCACAGCGCGGCAGGTCTTCCTTCCTAGTGTTCAATGCGTCAGGTCTGTCCTGGCTCGGTCTGGACCTTCAGGTGGGACATACTCAGCATTAAATTGTGGTGCCAGTGGACTTGCTTTGCGTATGAGTGATTGATGATCTGTTTGTTCAGCTCCTGGCCTGAGTTTAGCGGCTGATATGAGCTTCTGAATCTTTTCTTCCAACAAATGTAGGGAATGTGATTTATCTGTATTCCTTCTGGAGAAGAGGGAAACAGAAGTTATTCCCCATAATATATGCCAAATCTAAGGCACGCACACATAGACTTGGAGGTCAAATGCTTGAAGCAGTGGTTCTCAACAATTGGAAATATGGGTTTAGGTGGACTTTGTGAAAGGGTCTTTCAATCCCCAAAGGGGTCAAGACCTACAGGTTGAGAACCACTGGCTTAAAGGTTATCTGCCTGAAGGTTATCGGCTGTCTAGAGCAATCTATTCTATCCACTAACTCAGTGTATCGCCATAGAAATAAATGTACAGAGGCCAATACCTCTACTTTTATGAATTAATGTATTTACATATGCACACATCTATGCTTATACCTCTATCCTTAGTTTTGCTTCCTAGATCTTTCCTGTGCTTCCTTTTACCTTCCTCCTGCCCTACTATCACATCCATCCTTCTGTCTCTTAGTACTTGATCCTGTTAGGTTGCTGTTAGTACTTCTGCCTCTTAGTACTGCCTCTCAGCTAGATTGCTGTTGCTCAACACCCCCAGGATAAGCACATCCTCCTCATTGTTGATTTTAATTCCCTAGTTGTTCCCCTGTCTATGGTGCTTGATGTTGTTGTTTTTCTTTTTTGAATCATTTTACTGGGAGCTTGTACAATTCATTACAATCCATGCATCCATCCATTGTGTCAAGCACATTTGTTGCGATCGTCATTCTCAAAACGTTTTCTGTCTACTGGAGCCCTTAATATCCTCCCTCTTCCCCACCCTACCTTCCTCATGAACCCTTGATAATTTCTAATCCTCCCCCCTCCATATCTTACACCAACCACTGTCTCCCTCTTTTCTGTTGTCCAGGAAGGGGTTATATGTAGATCACTATGATCAGTTTCCCCTATCTACTCCACCACCCCTCCCCCTCCTGTTATTTCTATTTTTGCTATTGGTCCTGAAAGGTTTACCTGTCCTGGACTCCCTATGTAGTGAGCTCTTGTCGGTACCAGTGGACCCATTCCCTCAGTACCGTGGGTCTCATAGCCTTCTCCTCAGGCTTGCTTCCCATGCCTGTCCCTTAATTCCCTGGTCTACCAACAGGAACACCAGGCAGGTAATTCCACCTGAACTCCCATCTTCAAAAACTAAAACAAATTTAAATGGGTCAAAAGGCAGCTCAAATGATGATCTAATTACGCCTGTCATCATCGAGTTTACAATACTCAGTGTCTAATAGCAGGGCTCTTCACATTCCTCACCTATGATCAGAGGGGGCTTACCAGAGGCCTACTCTGTGTAGGGACTCTGCAAGTGGGTTTTGAGGACCCACTGTTGTCTGTAACCTTCTGTAAATCTGGTTTTCCCAATTTAAGATCCGATACCATTTACCCCTTCAGATTTGGATTTTATGATGATTTCTTTCAAACCATTTTATTAGGACCTCATCCAGACATCATCTCATTCCATAGTCTAATCATATCGAGCAATGCTGTATCATCACTAACCCCATCAGTTTCAAAACTTTTTCTTCCACCTTGTACTTGATATCAGCTTCCTGTCACCACCACCTCTCCTGCCGTGCTCCCCAGGAAGCCCTCTTCTAGTTAGCGTCTCTATACATCCAGCCACCCTGGGTTTCATATACTGAAAAACAGGGAAACACACTAACAGAGACTTGAGAAGGCTACCAACGACAGCGAAATGCAACAGAGGTAAACCCCAATGTGGAAGGAAAAAAAAACAAACAACCCCAAACCAACAATACTAAAAACCAGATCAAGCACAAAGTTGATCCAAAGAGAGGTCAAGTGACGAGGTTTTAAGCGTCCAAGTCAGACTGATCATCTAGAGCTGCTGTGGTCTCTCTCCAATACCGTCTGAGCACCGGCTTGTTCTCACCCCTCAATGGTGGTCAGAGGGGAGTCGCCAGAGGCTTTGCTCCCCGTGTAGATCCTGCCAATGCATCTTGGGCTTCCACTGTCATCCGTAGTGTTCTGCACAACAGAATCTCACAATTTAAGTTCTGATGCTATTCCCTCCTTCAGATGTGGGTTGTATAATGTTCATGGATTTTATTATTCACCATCCTTGTATCTCACAGGCTGGTGTGCTGTTTTCAAGGAGGCCTTGCTTAGATGCTGGTCTGTAGAAAAGCCTTTAAGACCCCACATGATATTCTTTTCAATAGCCTGTCACCATCTACTTTCTGCATCACACTTTGAGCTAGCACCCGCATCTTCAGGGATCACTACCAATGAGGGTGAGCACTGAGTCTGCTCAATGTCATAAGGACTAATTTATTGTTTTGTTTTGTTTTGTTTTTTAGGCATCACTGCTCCAGGTGGTGGGAGTAGGAGGCCCAGCCTTTGCTCTGTGGAGCTGGAATCGAACCTCCATCCCAGTGTGCCGCAGTCCCGCGCACAACCACTATACCACCGGGGCTCAGCCCCAAGGACCAATTTAGATTGGAGCTAGAATTAAGTGCAAGCCCTGTATCCAATCATCCATTTGTGGCTTGTATACACCTTTGGTTCATTTTGGAGGCCTTATGACAGAGAACATTAGCAACCATCCCTCTGGGGAGCAAGGTAATTCTATTGATAGTCCTTATTTTTATTTTTTTTATTTTTTGGGGGGGGGCATCACTGCTCTCGGTGGTTGGAGTAGGAGGCCCAGCCCCACTGCTGGAATTGAACCTCCGTCCCAGTGGGCCGCAGTCCCGCGCACAACCACTACGCCACCAGGGCTCAGCCCTATTTTTATTTTTTTTAATTAATTTATTTTGGGGGGGCATCATTGCTCTCTGGTGGTGGGAGTAGGAGGCCCAGCCCCACTGCTGGAATTGAACCTCCGTCCCAGTGGGCCACAGTCCCGCGCACTACCACTACGCCACCAGGGCTCAGCCTGATAGTCATTATTTTATCCATTTTATCCAGACTTTAACTCACTGATGAGAAAAAGAAGTATACCAGTGTAGACCCATCCAGAACACATTCCATGAACTGTTTACTTATACAGATTAAACTCTGAAATGATAAGAGCACAATTTACACGGACAATGGGGGTTGGCGATAGGGCCACGTTCCAATTACTAATACATGTTTCTAACTTTTTTTCTCATTTTGAGTCATACTCTATCAGCAAACAGGCCCCCAAAGCTTTTACTCCATCGAGGTCAAGTGGTAAGTAAAGCTTATACATGATGATGATGGCAACAAATGTACAAATGTGCTTGAACACAATGGACTGATGGGTGGATTGTGCTAAGAGCTGTACAAGCCCCCAATAAAATGATTAAAAAAAGAAAAGCTTATACATGTATAAGCGAAGCCTAAATCTGTATGAATATAAAGAGAAAAGGAATTATCTACACATGAGAGAGACGGGCCAGTTCCATATGCATGAGTCAGATGTCAGACCGGAGGCTTCTCCTGACTCAAGTAGAGGTTAACGAACCCAGGATCAGAGATCAAGTGACAGGTCAGCTGGCATCCTGCTGACAACTCCAAGGCCAAAAAGCTCACGTCCAAAGAGCTGGAGGTCAGACGACAAGCCAGCTGCGGGATCTGGGCCCAACAAAAGCAAGCTTCTCTCCATCAAGTTCCACCCCCAAGGAAATTTTCTTTTGATTAACTGGCTGCTCATTGCAGATCCCATTGTCAAAGTGATTACATTATGCTTGATGTCATCATGGGTGATTATTACAATGTTCGAACTGCCAAACCAAACCACCAAGAACCCCAGTCCAGCCAAGTTGGCACAAAACCTTAACAATCACAACATGACAATCCAGTAGACAGTTGGTAGTCTATCACTTTGTCTCTTCTGGACACTTCATAAATATGGAATCAAGGAATATGACCAGTTTATTTAGTATAACATTTTCAAGGCTCAACTCTTTAAGTCTGTACCAGATACTATTTCTTTTCAAGCTTGGATAACATCCCTTTGTTGAGCTAGACCACGTTAAAATGATGCATGCTTCAGCTGGGGGACATCTAGGTCACTTCCACGTTTGGCTACAATGAGTAATGCTGTGTCTATCATTAGACAAGCTGTTCCTCATGAATGTGTGCTTCAGTTTCTCTTGTAAAGACCTAAGGGCGACCTAAGGGCACGAGAACTCTGCTTCACCTGTTGAGGTGCTGTCGACCTGTATTCCACAGCAGTAGCGCCCCTGGCCCGTGCGTGCCCACCAGTGAAGGAGAGTTCCAAAATCTCCACACCCTCGTTTTTATTCTCATCATCCTCTTGTGTGTCAAGTGGTGTCTCACTGGGGTCTTGATTTACATGTCTCTGAGGGCATTGAGACCCTCTAACTGAGGGTCTTTTTTTTTTTTTAAGTGTATAAATTCTCTCTAAAACTCATCTAATAACAGCACCTGCCCCTGGGAAGCAGAATTGAGAGCCTAGAGGGGTGGGTTCAGGAGGGGGCACATCCTTCGAATCTTGCAACCTTTTATATTGCTTGTTTTCTTTTTTTTGTCATTTGAATCCTTTCACCAGGTAGACCTCTCCTTGGGAGCCCATGGACCTGCCCCCTGGCGCTCGGAGTCCCTGGGAGTCACCCATAGAATTGTGCGTGTATACAGGGTGCTGCACAAAGCATCACAGCTTCAGCTGCTTCTCCAAGGGATGCGCAGGCCTGGGAAAAATGCCAAGAAGTCCTCATCTGGGGATACAGGTTATGCCAGGATAACCCGCCCCTGATGGTGGTCACCTCCCTTGTGCTCAGGCAGCCTGGAAGCATCTGTTCTAACAGTGAGGGGCTTACCACACCCACGGTCCCTGACCGCTCAGCATGGACTGGTTTAAACCCACCCAGAGATACCTAGGAGATGTCTAACAGGCCTGGTGACCCATCAGGGCAGTTCTGCTCTGGCACGGTGTGGCTTGACTCTATGGCAACGGGCTGTGCTGTTCTCAGTGGGCCACACGGCAAGCTCTCCCGGAGCTTAATGGGGTGTCTGGACAGCCCAGGGTGCCAGAGTTGGGGCCCAGGCCTGGTTACACACAGTGCCTGGATGCACGGCCTGAGGGAGTTGTGCCCAACCTGCCGCCGAGAGACCACCCCTTCTCGGACACCTCTCTCAGGTGGTGTCAACTCTCCTCATCGTACAGAGCAGGAGACAGAGGTTCAGAGAAACCCCTGCATGTGGCCCACGACCACGCAGCTGTTGAGAGGGGCAACATTGAGGGTCAGCAGTCAAGCTGTTATCTTCTCATGCCTAGGAGACCCCTTCTCAAAACTAATTCCCTTGACACAAAATAAAATGACAAGGTAGGCACTCCTTCAATGTACAAATATAATTTTGCTTCACAAATAAGATAAAATAAGAACCATGGTAGAATTGTATTAAATAGGGTTGAAACCGGCATCTGCAGAACCCCGTACGCTGCATGCACGTCAGGTACGTGGAGGACAACGATGCTTAAGGCCTCCGCGTGTGTGATGAGCTCCTCACACGGGGCAGGTGCATTCCAAAGTGCTTCTGCTGCCACGGTGCCCCCAGCAGCCCAGGGACAGCGAGAGGCTGAGCCAGGGCTGTCTGTCGGTGAAGGGGCTGCAGTTCCCAGGGCTCAACAACGGACTCCACAGCAGCGGGATCGGACATAAACTCAGCTCTTCTGATCCTCCCTTGCGTGGCCATAAATAACACATATTGTCAGAAGGACGAAGGCAGACTGGGAGCAGGGACGCGAAGTCGGCACTGGGTAGCGCTCTGTGGTGTCTCTCTCCCACAAAGGAAGCTGTGCCCCCACAGAGTCCACTGCCAGTGGTCTGGCATTTTAACACATGAGAACTTGAGAGGCGAGTTTAAAACCTGGGGCACACAGTGACCCTCTCCCTGCCTCCGGATGTCCGTTTGTCCAGTGGTGAAGGGCAGACACGAGCCGCGCACTGGCTCTGGGAATCACATGGAACGGCAGAGGGGTCACCGTTGGTTGATGAGCACAGCGCCTGGGGAGGGTCTCGTGCCCTCTGGAACCACAAAATCACCCCCATCCTGGGCCCCGGGGCCCAGCTTTCCACTTCCCTTCCCTCTGGCACCCAGCTGACTAAACACACCCTGGGAAGGAAGCGGGCTTCTCAGACTTTTATAGCTCTAAAAGCCCAGGAAGGTCTTTCTTCCCGAACTTGTTGCAGATGAAACGGATGTGTTTCCCAGGAGCGCTCACATTCTGCCTTAGACCTCATTCTGGACTTCACTCTCCAGACCCCTGCTGGTGGAGCAAGGTTGGCGGTTCGAAAGCCCCAGCCACACAGGGAGAAAGATGAGGCTTTCTACTCCCGTCAAGAGTGACAGTGTGAGAGACTCACAGGAGCGGTTCTGCCCTGTCCTTGGAGTCGCCACAGCCAGAATCAGCTCAGGGACGGTGAGTTTGGTCTCCAACCTAGGGATGAGGGCCATCAGCTTGCACCAGGTCATCAGGGGCCAAAGAGCTCCATGCTGTCCAGCTTCTCCTCTCTGTAGAGCAGGATGTCCTCCATCAGCTTCCGCTTGGCCTCGTTGATCTCGATTTCCAACGAAGCCTCGGAGCCTGGCAATAAGCAGAAAGGGGAAGACCAGTTTGCGTAGCGGGCATGTGGAACGAGCCGCCGTTACAGTGTTAGAGTCAGACTGCAGCAGTCCCACCCTCAGCTCTGAACAGGGCTCTGATTTTGATGGGCATTTTCTCCACTCCACCTTGGCAGGGAAGCGGAGACCTACCCTTGTGGTCCAGACTGCCTGCCGGGAGTGGGCACTTTGGGAGAGGACACTGAGGGCCTCTCTCCTCCCCAAGGAGGAGCCCCGGCAGGAGCCGGTGGAGCCTGGGATCTGGGCAGAGCCCTGTTCTCCAGGGGCAGGGACATGGTGTGGAAGGCACTTTTGGGACTCCTGTCTCAGAGGGCGTCAGGTGCATTTGGAGCCGGGTATGAGAGAAGGGAGGGATCGCTGAGAGGGGCCGGGGTCTATTGTAAAGTGAAGATGGACGGGCGGGCAGCGCAGACTGCATGGGGCCTGCTGCTCGTGGTGGAGCATTCTGACATGACTGCCATGTGACATGCGGAGCCACTTGCAGGCTTTCAACATAGGGTGATGTGGTTTGGGCTTTCAAAATCCACTCTGCTGGTGCAGGGCCAGAGCAGGTCCGAGGGGTACAGAGAAGTCCCTGCCATCGTCCCAGCAGCTCGGAGCTTGGCTGGGCTGATGGAGCAGAGGGCTGGAGCTGAGGGCCGTCGGGAGGTAAATACAAGACTAAGGAGGGTAAATACAGAGAAAGTCTGGACTCGAGGCAGTGAGCTGGCGAGGGGCAAGCTTGAGAAGCACCCCGGGTGTCTCTGCACCGCCAGTCGGTCAGTAACTGAACGCTGATGGGCTGGGCTGGGGGCATGCAGGGCACAGGGTGCCTGTGCTCAGATACTCAGACTCCCACGCTCAGACTTACCCTTCTGGAGGGGCGCAGGGCTGGCACAGGTCTCAGAGGAGGTGGCGGCCTCCCCTTCCGGGCTGGCCCCTGGCCCTCCTCCTCCATTCTGGGCAGGGAGAGGCGATGAGGCAGGGCTTCTCTGGGCAGGCTCCAGGCTGGAGTTGTCGACGTCGTCTGTCTCCTCGGGGGTGTTAGAGGAGATGCCGGTGGCCTCGGAAAGCCTGCTGCCCGGGGACGACGCCCACTCGCTCCGGAGCCGCTCCTGCACTGAGTCCACAGAGTCACACACCTTGGCGGGGAGGGGGAGAAGAGCAGCCGTCAAGGACCGGCTCGTGTGCGTCCCCCTCTCTCTCACATCTTAAACACTGCTTCGCGACCTCCTCGCAGCCGCTTGGCCCAAGACACTAAATGGATGAAAGAGTGTCGGGTGGAGGGAGAGAGACTTCTTTCCGACAGTGATGGGTGTCTCGTCCCTGCTTTAAGTCCACCGTGACGTCCCCAAGTTCTTTGCCTCTGCCCCTGACACTCCAGACAAACCACACTGCTCTGTTTTACGTCTGCCAGCCCCACTGACCTTTTTCGTGGCCCTTGTGTTTGGGCAAGCTCCCTGCCCGCAAACATTTGCATGAGCTGTTCTTTGTGCTGGCTCAGCCCCACTTCCGGAGGAAGTCCTCTGGGGAGGGGGGCCTCAACGCAGGCTATCTTAGCACTCAGCACACAGACAGCAGCCTCGGCCAGGCAGGCCTGGGATGCCCTCTTCACCCACATATCCCCAGATGAAGGATGGATTGAATGCCAGGGGCACAGGGGTAGCCGGTTATAAGCCCGAGTTTGACTCCATGGCTCACCTCTAGTTCTGGCCGGGCCAGTAGGCAAGGGGACTGATTGTGGGGTCGTAGCCTTGGTTGTTGGCACAAAGTCCCTCTGCCCCCTCCTCTCCTCTTTGGGCCTTCACCCCTCACCCCCACCCCCCACTGGGACAAGAGACTCACAAGAGAGCCCTGGGGCGTTGGAAGGTTATTCCACCTGTCGGACCCTTCCCCACACTGACAGTCTGGGGGGTAGAAGTGGGTGTCTCTCCCTGCAGCTCCCTCAAATCCTCCTGCCACAAGCTCCCCTGGCAGGCAGGAGCTTGAAAAGCCACGCCCCCAAGCTCTCAGAGCACGATTTTGCCCTTAGAAAGAGGTGGTGGCGGCCTCCGCCTCCACTGTGTGCCCAGGAAGGTCCGTCCCAGATCATCTGACTGGTCATCAGAAGGCAGACTACGGCGATGCCACCTCAGGGTGGAACCCAACTCCTCCCAGATCCGTGTCCGGACACACTGTTCCCACGAGGGATAACAGGACACCAAATTCTCGGTGCAGAGGCCCCACACTGGCACTTGCAAATTCCCATCCCTCGCGGCCGCCTCCCTCCCTGTCCCTGTCTCGGGTGTGCGATGGCCATTGAGTTGCTTCTGACGTGTCCACACCCACGGGCATGTCCCGGGTTGTTTCGTGCCCACGCTTTCACCCCTCTCACTACCCTCACCGCGTTCACCACCCATTTCCCTAAGGGATGCTGGGAGACTGACTGTGCCAGGCTGCAGGCAGCTGCCAAAGCAGGCACGCTGCGACCATGCTCCACTCTCCCCGAGACTTCTTTCTGGCTTTACCTCGGCCTCACTGCTGGCCTCACCAACACCTCTGGAGGTCTGGTGGGGCGCTGTCCGCAGGTGACACGCACGGGGGAACCCCAGTGCCCCATGTTCTCCTGCAGCAGCACAGATTGTGTGCCTTGTCTGCCAGAGAGGCACTCAGTCCCATGCTGGGGCTCTCTCTCGGCCTGGGCAGGCTTTTCCAAGGAGGGGGGAGGGTGTCTTCTGCTTGTTGACCAAGCACAGGGACCAACTCTGAGCAGATTTTTTTCCAGACTTTGCTGGTGGGAACTGATCAACCATGACCATTGACGTCTGACGCCACACCCCTCACCTGACCTGCCCAACCAGCATGCAGACACTTGATCTAAACTAGACTGATCATTCTCTCTCTCTCTTTCTCTCTCTCTCTAGGACAGCGGTTCTCAACCTGTGGGTCTCGAGCTCTTTGGGGGTTTGAACGGCCCTTTCACAGGTGTCGTCCGATTCATCATAGTAGCAAAATGAGTGTGACGAAGTAGTGAAAATAACTTGATGGTTGGGGGGTGCCCACCACCTGAGGGTGAGGAAGGTTGGGAACCACTGCACCAGGAGGGTGGACTTCGGACGCGGAGGTACAGTCTCCTGTGGACACAGCAGCCTGGTCCTTCCCAGGAGTCCCTGAGACACCCCAGGACCCATCAACGTCCCTCCATTGCTCATGGGAGCACAGGAGCGGCCTCTGCTCCCTGCCACAGAAGACAGCCCTGGCTCAGGAGGGGAAGCGGGGAAGGCCGCCCCTGCAGCAGCCCTCACCTGGGCCAGGCTGGCGTCACGTCTCCGCAGGCAGCGGCAGGCCGCGGTGGCCAGGGCCTCGGCGCAGTCCTCGGGAAGCCACCCGGCACGCCGCTCCAGGTACTTGCTGCAGATTGCTCTCGCCATCGCCCCCTCCACACCCGTCTTCCGGGAGCAGAGGGACAGGGAGCCACCTGGGATCTCACTGAGGAGTAGATCTTTCTGCGGGAAGAAGGGCGGGCGCAGAGCAGCCTCGTGAGCTCAGACCCCTCGCACAGGCCAGATCACGGCTCCGTTCCCAGGGCGCATGCTGCGTCGCTGCTCACGTGCCCTGACGACTTAACTCTATCAGCCGTGGCAGGGACGGCCCGTGGGTGGGCGATACACACTGGGACATGCACATTTTCCAGGTGTGTGTGTCGAGTCAGCTCTGACTCAGCAGCAGCAGGAGACTGGCCGAACCCTGCGCCACCCTCTCCTCCACTGTCCCTCTGCCGAGCCCTCCACCCACTCCAGCTCCTTCCTCTCCCATAATCAAGCACATGTCCTCCTCCAGGGACAGGCCTCTCCCGACACCGGGTCCACAAGCCTGAGACAGTCTCTCCACTCTTGTCTCTCAGGAGCACGCGGCCCGGACTGCGCCAGGACAGGTCTAGAGAGACCTGCTCGTGGCAGTCCACAAGAGACGACTGGATCCCTTACCAGGTAAACCGGGCTCCGACTCTGGTCCATTGCAGGGATGCCGGTGAGGACCTCGGCTAAGACCTGCAGAGGACACGGGTTCCATGGTTCACGTGCTTTCGCCAAAGGCCAGGCAGACCCTGCCCCAGAGTCACGCGCCTCTGCTCGGGCTCCAGGTGCGGCCCCAACACCTGGCAGCAGCGGTACTTGCCCAAATTCTGGGACAAGAAAATACCACCACACCCCTCCTCCAGCTAACAACTCCCCCAGCTGCCCATCGAAGAGCCCCTCCCATTCGTTGGGAACACAGAGGCTGAGTGTGTGTGTTCCTATCGGTGACAGGTTCTTAAGAACTCGCAAGGAGGCGTCCATACTGCCATGTCAACCTCAGGGGAGAGTGTCCAGAAGACACCACGGACAGCCAGTGGAATCTCCAGGAGTCAGGATGAACGCAGTGACAGCGCGTTTGGGGATCTGGGGGAATTGACAACCTCACTGCCATACTCAAAGGCTGGTTCATCTGGTAACAACAACAGCAACAACAAAGAAAACAGCTCGACTTTGCTATGTCCAGTATTTCCCAAGGTTACTCGGAAGCAAAATCCCTCTGACACACACAGAAAAGTTTGTTTCTGCCGAAACAGGCACTGACAACTGCCACCCAGAACTGGGGACTCTGTGGGAGGGCAGCAGCCTGGTTGAGAAACAGTGAAGCTAGTCAGGGAGGGTGGGGCTTGCCGGGTGATAATTGAATGGGGGAGCAATTGGATGGCATGAATGTGGACGGACGGGCAGACAACGGGCGGTCTAGATAGCAGCACTTTGCCGGTCACACACGCAGTCGCTGAGACATGTGCCTTTTGTTTTGGTTTTAGAAAGAAGGAGCCGCTCTCCGTTCACAGGCCAGGGGCCAGGCCGGAGCCTGCCAACCTCTGCGGCCCTTCAACAGATGGATCAGGTCTTCGCACCTCCACCTCCCGTGGCGATGACAAAGAAGCCCAGGAAGGATGCCGGGTGCAGCCCCACTGTGTGTGCGCCTCCGCAGAGAGCGGCTCTTACTATGCCATAGCCAAAGATGTCCACTCGCTTCGTCAGCTGCCCCACCCGGATGAAATCTTCCGGCAGGTAAGCAGCGGAGGCCTGGAAGAGGTGGGTTTTCATCAGGGTGTACTTGGACCTGCTGCTGACTGGGCCTGGGGGGGCTCTCGGGTGAGCCAGCTTGGGGGTGCAGTTGTGGTCCAGAAGCACGTTGGAGCTGCAGAGAACAAGGAAGAGCCGGGTAAGGGGAGGTTGCCATGGGGACCCTCTCATGAGCAAGGTCAACCCCTGCGAGTGGAGGTCACTGAAGAGCCTCCTGCTGAGTGTCTGAGCCCCGCCATGCACCCCCAGCAGCAAGGACGGGGTGAAGCACCAGCCTCGCTGCCACAGGAAGGCTCTCAGTGGCCAAGGAGACCCAGTGCAGCCTGCTCAGTCCATGCTGCTGTGACTCCAAGCCCTGCTGGCCCAGAGGCCTCAAGTCTAAATGAACCATCCTTTGCTCGTAAACCGGAGTAAATTCCAAGGACTAAAATGAACAAGGAAAATGCCCTGGACTAGTCACATAACCCTGAGAGCCAAGTCCAAAGAGAGAATAAAGGCTATCTCTCTGTCAGTGAAAGGTGCCCCTTTTACAACATCTGCACACGTTGTTCAGCGTCACTTTCTGTTTCTTCCCCACAACCTACCAGCATGCTCCATCTTTCCATTCTGATTGCTCTGCTTCGATTAATCGAGTTTCCCTGTCTCCACCCCTCACCTTTTCACCTCCGCTCTAGGGTAGACAGTCACTGTTCAGGCCCAGGCAGACCATTATTCACAAGGAGCACAGCACTCATCAGTGGGATTGCTGATTTGACGAGCCATTTTATTAGCTGACTGAAAGGCGACTTCTGAATGGAAAGGCCACCTCGGGGCGACACTGGCTGTCATCCTGACGCTGGCCAGTTCCCAGGCCTTGCTTCCCCGGCATGAGAAGACTGCTGCTGCATTCACACGGCTCGCCTTTCCGCTAGCAGCCAAGAGCCAAGCATGAACACGGCCCTCAGGACCCAGAACCATGACCAGGACTGGTAAGTAGACGGCACGTGACACATGCCTGCGATGGAATACCGAGCGCTAATGACACCGCCGACCTGGACTGGCTCTCCAGCTCTCCGGAGGCAATGACTTTCACGGGCTGAGAGCCCCGGCATCAGTCTCCACAGCCTGGAGACCAGACAAGCTAGAATCCCGATACCGGATGGGGCCCCGCTCCCACTACCAACGGCCTGGAAAAGGGCCAGGTGACAAGGTGTGAGAGAGCATGGGAAACAAACTCCAGACCACCCAGGGGACCGACCTTGGAGAAGTTGAATAGAGACTGAAGGGAGCCCCAGGACTACGGCCTGTGACGACCCTTTGTCTGGAACTGAACTCCCGCCGCTCCCCATGTTAGAACGACCCCCACTCCCGACAGACAGGGCTGGGAGAGGAGGAGGAGCACTGGGAAAGGAGACATGGGGCAGGCGGGAGTGGAGCCCATGATGGAACCTTGAGGAAACTGTGACGGAGGAGCTGACTGAGAAGGCCTGTGGGCCGTCTCAGGTGAGACCATGGTGTGCCCGGGCCACGTCTCCCTAATTCACAACCAAGAGCTGGAAATGAGGATGGGCACCCTGGGAAAATGCTCCCCAAGCTTTACTGCCAGGGGCACGGAGGTGGGCACGGCATCAGTTGGTGTCCAGATGACCTCTCTACCAACAGGGCTGGTAGAGAGTTTTGCATGATCAGGGACTCAAGAAAGAAAGAGACCAGCGGAGGCCGGTGGAGGAGTCAGGAAAGCAGGCCAGTGGTGACCTCCTCTCTCGTGTCTTAGGAGAGAGGCGGCGGAGGACGACCTCGTGCCCGGGGAGAGCGCGCTCTGGGCACACGTGAGTTCTACAGCTCCCGGCTCCTGTTCAGCCAGCTTTGCCGGTATCTTTCTGGAATTTCTCATTGTGCAGCCGGGCCCAGGAGTGGTTTTGACACTAGGGTGGCTGGAGGGAGCAGCGTGGTGTGCAGTGCTGGGGTGCACACCTGACCTGCAGGAGCCCCCAAGGCACAGAGTGGCTTTTGCCAAGCAGGCCGCACAAAAGCTGGAAATACCAGAGGGCTTGGCCCTTGGCACGCGGGGACTGAGCGCAGGTGGGGACCGACGGGCACTCGGAGATGGAGCGTGGTCCAGAAAGCCTGCAAGCAGGCTTCACAGGCTGCAGAGCGCCCCAAGGAGAGGCCCAGCCCCACCCCGGCCCGGGGCGGCTCTCACCTCTTGATGTTGCTGTGGATGATGTCCTGGCCGTGCAGGTGTTGCACCGCTCGCACCAGCCCTGAGCAGATGTGGATGCGCTGGGGCCAGGGCAGAAAGCCTGGACTGCCCTGTGGGGAAGACAAAGAGCCTCACACTGGTGCCTTTGCAGGTCTGGAAGCCTGGCCCTAGGCTCCTAACGCTCCTCCAGGCCTCCCTCTCCCCTCCTCCGCAGCAGGGCAGGGACTCAGACATGCCCAGACAGCAATCCCCGCTACTGTGCGTGCGGGGGCTGTGTGACTGTGGGAAACACCTGACCGTCTCTGGGCCTAACAGTCCTCAGGAATAAAATGGACTATGAACCCCCATCTTCCCCATTGTCTTTACTCCAGGCTGGGGAGCACACGCCAAGGGAGGATGGCTCCTAGCACAGCCCCTGCCAGGCCCAGTTGCTCAGTAAACTGCGTGCGGCCCCTTCTCTCATGACATGATGGGGCTTAAGTGCAGCAGTCTAGCTGGGAGGGGCCCTGGTCCGACTCGATGTGTCTCTGGGCAGACTTCCCTGACAAAGGGCTTTGGAGCTGTGGGGTGAGTGCAAGCCTCCCCGAGGCTCCCAGGTACCACCACCGTCACTCAGGGACGGAATCTTCCAGGTTGGCCCGAGGCCTGCTGCTTCAGCGCTGTGTGAGCCCCTCCCCTGCTCACCCCAGAAGGGGTCCTGGCAAACACTGACTCATGTTTGTCTGTGAGATCTGGAGTCGGACAGGCCCAAGTCATACCCTGTCCCTTGCACTTGCTCAGTCCGGTTGGTTCACCTCCCCTGGGAGAGCAGGGCCCTGCGGGCTGGGGCAGGAACTGAAGATGAGCAGGCAGCAGGTGGGAGCACTGATCTCCCTCCATGCCTGGTGCACAGAAGAGCTCAGGATGGCCAGCAAGCACCATGCCACCAGACAACTGCTCTGCCTGGCCCCCGGGGGACCCCCGGCCCTGGACTTGAAGGTGGTTTTTTTTTTGGGGGGGGGCATCACTGCTCTCCGGTGGTGGGAGTAGTTGAAGGTGTTTATGGAGAGGAATGTGTGATCTGTAACGTTTCCATGCTGTAATAAGTATGACACTCACGTGACCTAACACCAAGAACACACAAAGGAGCATCGAGTCAAATTCCCCCAGCCTGTGCCCCAGCTGCCTGCCCTCCCGCCCGAAGGGAGGTCAAGGAAATACTTCCTGTATCTCTTTCCAGAGGTATTCTGGCAATGCTCAAGCAAATTCCTTACATCTGCGGGGGGATGTGTGTAACACACTGTGTGTGAGGCCACTGCCAGCCTCTTGGGGCGCAGAGTTCAGCGGCAGTAACCACATTGCCCATGGGGGCAACCAGAAAAATTGAGTTCTAGCACAAGTCCAACACTCCCAACAGAAACTCTATTATCCAAGCGGCAGCAAACCCCCCCCCCCCCCCCCCCCCCTCACTGACCCTCCCTCCGGGCTCTGGCAACCACAAGCATGCTTCGGTCTCTGGGCCCTGCCTCGGTGCTGGACTGCACACGCAGTCTCTGTCCTGTGTTTGGCTTCTCTGACCCAGCATAGTGCTTTCAAAGTCCATCCAAGTGTTGGCAGGTGCGAGGACTTCCTTTTCTTCGTGGGGAATGACACGCCCTGGTAAGGTCTCATGGACGTCACGTTGTGTTTACCTGCCCATCGGCTGGTAGATTAAAAGCTGCCCCCACCCCACCCCCACCCCCGCCTCTGTGCCACATGTATGGCTTGGCTCTTTCTCTTGTATGTTGCACCAGCGAAGACTTCCTGAACAACGTCGATGAGGTGAGCATCAGGGGGACACCCTCGTCTTGTTCTGGGCTTGAATACGATGCTCTTGGCAAGTAGGTTTATAGTTTACTCATCTAAGGTTGGTTAGCGGACCTTATCCTTCTCCCCCCTCCCCCCGTCCGATCTTCTTGAGCCCTCTCTGGTCCTTCCTGGATGACCTCTCTCTCCTCGGGGCTCCCCGAGGTCCTTGCTGAGCCCTGAGCTCTCTGTCTAAGGGCTGTTCTCTGAGCACCAGCAGGGCCTTACCTGACCCTGGAGCCTGTCCTGCAAGGAGCCGTTCGCCATGTACGGGTGGATCAGACCATGGAACTGGGCTCCGGTGCAGAAGCCGAGCAGAGGTAAGACGTTGGGGTGGCAGCATCTGAAAGCACCAATGCCGGGTAAAGGGCCAGGCAGGACCACTGAGGGTCATCCCTCCCTCGCTCTGGTGCAGTCCTTCTCGGTGCCCAATGATCTCCTCTTACCAAGGGCCCTCGATCGGGGGGGAGGATGACACCAGCCTGCCTCAAGGAACGGTCCCTAAGGCTAATTGTCTCCACCCTGCTTCTGCTCTGTAGAAATCCCCAGTTAAGGTCCGTGGCCAGCATCCCACACTGGCAGGTCGGTCCGACGCCGGCCTCCAAGAACGGGGTTCTTCCCGGGGCTCCTCTTCCTCAGACCCTTGTCGCTATCCCCTCCAGAGCCTCCTCCTGCCTGCCTATTCGTCCTGGGTCTTCTTCACCAAGACCCTCCTCTGAGAGGTGAGGGTCCCCCAGCCTCAGACCTTTCGGCCAGTCTGACTTGCGGCTCCACCAGTTACCTTCTGCCTTGCGGGAGACACTCAGTGACCCCACGAAGTAGAACTGCCTCACCCACCGGGCTTCACAGCTGCCTGTCATCATTACGGCCATCCTTTCTCCTACAGTGCAGGTCCGTTCAGACTGCTGGCCTTTCCCCCTCGCCTTGGCAGCGAGGGCTGACCTAGCTCCTGGCTCCATGAGGGCCACTCCCACACCGCCCATCTCCAGCCTCCTCATGACCTCTAACCTGTATGTCTCATTGCATCTGATGGTCTCGGTCCGTGTTTCTCAGAGTGGGGTACCACCCCCAGGGGGACACGGGAACAATGGGGAGATGGTGGCGGGGGAGGGGGGATGCCTCCCTTCATCCTGGATTATGGCCTGTAGTACAAAAGTGTTTAAGTGCCGGGGGTGCTGCCTGTACTTTTTGTTTTGCTTTGTTTTTCCTGAGAAGGGGTCGTTAGAACAAATAAGCTTGGTCTAGGTGGGTGGAGCTCAGTTGAGACTCCCATTGCTCTGGTCCAAGCGGCGCACAGTGCATGGAGTCCAGAGCGGGAGCACCTGGGTTTCACTCCTGACACCGCTGCTGACTGGTGGTGTGACCTTGGACAGAACTGTCAACTTCCCTGGGTCTCATCTCTGTCCTATGAAAAGTCACATTGCAGTAGAAGCTGCCTGCCGGGGATATTGTGAGAAAAACACATGAGCTTACACATGAGATCCTTACAGCAAGCCTGGGGCATAACCCCAGCCAAAGCCATGGGTCCGCCTGGATGCCGGCCGACTCATGGGAAGATGGGCCCCCGCGGGTCTCGGAGGCTGTGGACGTCTACTGGAGCCCCCTCTTTCTCCTGACGAGCAGCCAGTAGTTCCAACTGCTGCCCTTGCAGTAGAAGCCCGACCTGTAAGCCCCTGCCTCCGGGGCTCCTGCCCCAGCAAGGGCAGCTGTACTGCCACCAGTACACGAATACGCTCTGTCCGGAGGCTTACCGCAGACAAACCTGCACCTCCATCTGGAAGAATCTTTCAGCAGACCCTGGGCTTGAGCAGGCTGCCTGTGGAAAAGCACACGGAACTGTGAACACCCGCCCTTGCCCGGCCGGGGACCCGCCAACCTCCGTGAAACAAGGACACTGTGCTTGCCTCGCTGAGCTTCTTGAAGACGAACGGGGTGCCGTGCCTCTGCCCTCGGTAGACGGCGGCAAAGGTGCCCTCGCTGATCTTGAAGTCTGGGTTGAAGTCGTCGGTTGCCTGGACCACGTCTGCCTCCCTCCAGAGAAGGCTGTCTCCGGTCAGGCTCCCCGGCGTCCCCGGCTCCTGGCCACGCAGACACAACAGACGTGGCTGTGGGAGCTGGTCTGCTCCACTACCTCCCAGACCCTCGAACATCAGCAAAGGGCGACAGACCAACCACCCAGAGTCACCGCCAGCAAGCCGACTGACTCACAGCGAGACCGTCGATGGTCAGGAGAGGGAAAGCCCAGGTGTCTCCCAGGAGCTGCTGGTAGTTTCAAACTGCTGACCAGGCGGCTCCCAACCCAACCCCACCCCACCCCACCCCACCGGGCCTCCAGACACGGGACAGGTGCCACTGTGCAAACGTGCTCTCTGCACTGCCTCACAGGCCCTAGGGCGGCGGCTCTCAACCTGTGGGTCACGCCCTCTTTGGGGGTCGACCAACCCTTTCAGAGGGGTCGCCCCAAACCAATGGAAAACACATAGATATTTCACGACATATCGTTATATATTGTCGAGTTAATCACAAAACTTTAATTATGTTCTACTTGTAACAATGAAAACACATCCTGCCTGTGCGAATAGTTACATTACGATTCCTAACATTACTGAAGTTGCAGTGATGAAGCAGCAATGAAAATGTCATGGCTGGGGGTCACCACCCCCTGGGGCACTGCATGAGAGGGTCTCTGCGTGAGGAAGGGTGGGAACCACTGCTCTCGGACATCACAGCTGGGAAAGGGCCCGGCTTTCAGACTCTGAAACACCGATGACTCAGTAAAGAGACTGAGGCAACAGCGTGGAAAAGGAACGAAATGGGTGGGGCCTTCCAGTTTGGATGAAATGCGGTCCTTTACTCTGTGTGTGTGTGTGTGTGTGTGTGTGTGTGTGTGTGTGTGTGATGAGAAGTGCTTGTATATTGAGGCAGTGGAAATTAGGTGGGGGTATTAGATCTCTCCCTCTCGTGGGACATATACCTCAAACCTTGGCTTCGAAGGAGAAAGAATTCATGCTGAAGCCTGATTTGTGATCCAAGTGAATTTCATGACAGTTAGAAGCAGTTTCAGGTCTTAGAGTAAATGGAACACATGCCAGCCAAGAGTCCACGGCATAGCTGCAGGACATTGTGTAGCAGCGGCTGGGAGAGAGAGCCAGAGAGAAAAGTGCTGGCCTTTTCAGCCCACCCCCACTGGGAGGCATGGTCAACGATACTGGTCAACCCCATTTGCTCAATCAAATTCACCTGGCTTAGATGGACCAATCCAGGCGTAACGCCCACCTAGGCATGCCACCCCTTCCTGGCCGGTATGTTGAATCTGACAGGATTAATTTCCATTCTCGTCTGTGCAGTAGCCTCAATCTATGAGCCTGACCTGTAAGGGTCATGAAGAAGCTCCCCCTGGAGGAGTGCTAAAACGATCACGTGGAGATCTGGGCTCAAATCCAACTTCCTCCTTTAACTTGCTGTTACCCTGAGCAAGTCACTTAACCCCACTGGGCAAGTTACGTAACCCCATTGCTTCTTCAGCAAAAATGAAGACGAGACAGTACATCAGGGGAAATTTTGAGGATTATGTAATTGTAGGGCTGCATAGCCAATGGCTAATGTTCAGTCAATGTTAGGGTCCTTTTCATCCCTGCTCAGAGATGGGCATCAAGAAAATCGGTGGGCTGGAACAGAGGTGGTCACACAACTGGTCAATGGTTCGGCCGAGGGGCCCATCCTGGTCCTCTACCTGGTCTCCATGCTAGGCCAGACGGCCTGGATAGAAAAGCACACAGGTTCAAGACCAAACATGGTTCTGGGTAGTCAGAGCATCAGAGACCACATGTGTGCACAAGCTGTTTTACAAACAGCTCTGCTTCCATGGCTTCCCTCTGTAGAACACGTTCCTGTGCATAAACTTTAGTTTGCTCCCACTAACGGCACGAGGCAAAGGGCGAGGTGGGCAGAGCCTCCCTTCATTGCTAACTGGGGGGCAAGGATCAGTATGATCCCACCCGAAGATGGAGCCAGGCTCCACTTCCCACACCTCCATGATCCTTGTGGCCAGTCCCTCCAGTGCCACCTTCTCATCCCTGGCCAGCCGGAGCTATGTCGACACATGCAAACTAGAAGGACTCTGTCCCCACAAGCCTGAACAGTCACGCCTGGCTGAGTCAGAGTTCACAAGGGAGACGGACTGCCCTAACCCTAACACCCAATGGGCTGGTTCACTGACCCTCCCTCATCCTTCACCCGCCCAGAGTTCGTACAGACTAGGACTGTCCTTACCACCGCCCATGTCTCATCACCAGGAAATGGGAGCTCCAGCAGGGGTCCCACAAGGGACCTCCACTGTCCCCAGGGCACTGCTACCTTCTCCTGTGTATGGTTGTCTTCACCAGTCTGAGAGTCCAGCGACTTCTACATGTAGGGCCCGCACAGCTCAGACTGGCGGCCTCAGTCCAGGGACGTGCGTGAGCTCTTGCAAGGAGTCGCCAGGCCCGGGGTTGGGGAGCCCCAGTCATTCCACACAGCCCAGAGGCTTTCCGTCCTCAAGCTCCAAACCTTAGTCACTGCCATTGAATCACGTCAGGCTCAGCAGCAGAACCGCTCCTCTGGGTTCCGGGAGGTAAATCTTTACAGAAGCAGAAAGCCTCATTGTGGCGGTCATGTGCTTGTCAATTTCATGACTGAGATGGAGGGGTGGAGTCTGGCCTGTTCATCTGGAGATAGCCATGAGTAGCCAATGAGGCCTCTGTGTGGCCATGGCTTTCTCCTGAGATGTCTGGGAAATCTCGCGATATTTCCCTTGTGGAGATGAGAAGTCATCTCCCCAGTTGTTGGGCGTCAACCTCTGAGACAACTATGGACAAAACAAGATGGCAGCGTCCCAGGAGCTGGAGGAGAAGCCACGTGGCCTTGCCCTGATGGAACCAGACCTCTGAAGCTGGAGAAGCCACGTGGAGAGCCCTGCCAGCGCTGAGTTGCTTCTACCACCACTGGATGCTCTCGATGGACCCTGAGCCCTGGAAGTGAGGAGCCATGGGGAGACTCCTGCCAGAGATGGGATTCTGCACCCACTGACTTCGTGAATCGGAAGGAGACTTTGTAGACTGGAATTGGGCATATGGGTTAATATCAGATTTATGACTTTGAACTGGACTGGGTAGGAACACTTTCTCAATGTTCTATTCCAATTGTACATAAACCTTACCCTTATATCCATAGGCGTGTCTATGAATTTGTTTCTTTAGTCTACCCAGACTAAAACACTCATCTTGCTCCCACAGAGTGGCTGGAGGGGTCAAACTGCCGGCCTTGTGGTTCTCGGTGCAACACAGAGCCACTGGGGCTTTTCCTAATAAAGGCACCTCAGCTACTAAAGAAATCCCAGGGGTGCCCATAGAGAAACCACCGATAAAGGCCAACCTGAGCTCTCTGTCCCTCAGAGGCAGAGAGCTGCTGCTACAAATTTGGGGACAAAAATCACCCCCAGTGCCATCATCTACTATACTGCTATTGAAATCTAAGTGTTTTGCCCTAATGAGCGACTTCAGGATTTATTTGACAAAAGGGGAACCATGCTGCATACACAGATTTCATTTTTGGTATTTTCACTCATATCATGATTATCCCAAGTATTTAAATGATCTCTCACAGCAAGGCTAATTGTTCAAGGCAAACAGCCTGGATCTGGCAAGTCTGTTTGGTGGGGGAGCCTCCTTCATCAGTAAGGCCCAACCAAATCTGGCTTCCCCAGCAGGTGTGCCTGGTGCAGTCCCTAGCGTTTCTGGGAATCACCAAAACCAGTTCTTTCCTCTTAAAATAACAAGAACAAAACAAAATGTCTGGAGTCAAAGGAAATACTTTTTATGTTTCATCCAACCTGATTTCTGTCTCTATAACCAACGTAGTCATCAAATGCAATTTTTAATAACAAATTAATTATTTTTTAAGTTTAACATACATTTTTTTTAATGGAGGAAAGAGTCAGTGAGAAGGCTGAAGCACCAGAGCCCATGGGTGTCAACATGTGGCCCTGGACCGTGCCATTCGAAATGGAGACTAGCTTCCGCTGTGGGGAGTGAGGGGTGATAGGCAAAGGACTAACTACTATGTCTGCAGAGAGAAGGTCAGTCATCAGCTCTGGTTTACACACAAATAACTGGAGAGGCTCATTAAGAGCTGGTCTCAAAATAATAATTTATAAATTATTAAGGGCTTATGAGGGAGGGGTGAGCGGGGAGGGAGGGGAAATACGAGGAGCTGATACTAAGGGCTTAAGTAGAACAAAAATGTTTTGAGAATGATGATGGCAACAAATGTACAAATGTGTTTGACACACAATGGATTTATGTATGAATTGTGATAAGAGTTGTACAAGACCCAATAAAATGATTAAAAAAAAAAAAAGCTGGTCTCACTAAAGCACTCACCCCCCACCCCTCCCCCCACCCTTCCCCAGTTTGGCTGATTTGGGAACTCACAGTCGCTGGAGCTTAGAGTAACTCTGTGGACCTCCTCCCTCCTCGTCTTCAGGGATAAACTATATTTTGCCAAGGGAGTTGGGGGCGGGGGAGGTGTATCACCCAGGGGGCTGTTTTACCTTTGCGTTGGGGGAAGCAGGGAGGTTGCTCTTTAAGGAGTGAGGGGTGTCTTCTTCACAAAGAGGCAGGAGAGAGGACTGCTGGGCACCTGGGGCTGGAGCAGACCCTGTAAAGGAGGACTGGGCGTGAGGACCAGGCCTGCTGGAGGGAGGGTCTCCCTGCCAGTCCCAGTCCCTTCCAGCCACTCATTCCCCACACGGTCCCGACACCCAGTGGTGGTAGTGGCCAACACATTCCTCCAGGACTACCTCAGCCCAGCCTGAGGCCACCCCTGAGGAAGGTTCACTTACCCCCCTCCCAGGCTGTAAGAGGGAGCAGCATGCCTGGGGGGAGTGGTTGGGGAGACATAGCAGAGTTGGGGATCCACTCCAAATCCACTCAATTGTGCTCGGGGTTGCTGAGTTGACGGTGCTGTTGTGAGACAGCTGGGAACGGGCAAGGAGAATGGTCGCGTAGTGGGGACACAAGCCAGGGACGCCGAAACCCCGCACACAGACGTGTTGCAGGTGTGATGTGGGCCTTGGCGTATGTTACTCGGGCTAGACAGAGAGATGTGCTGCCTTGGTGAGCAGGGCTTGGGCCCAGTGGACACGGGAGGGGGCTCCAGGCAGGGGAACCAGACAAACATGGGCGTGGTGGTGGGGAAGTCCCGGGTAAGGAAGGCACCGTCACAAGCGGACAATGCCTGGCACTGTGCTGAATGCTTTACACACAGGCACCAATCCCTTTCCATCTCCTCTTTGCAGGTGGAGAGAGAGAGAGAGAGAGAGAGACGCTAAAGAGATGTTAGAGCGCACTGCCCTGCTGCAGCCGGCTGCGCTGCCGTCCCTGGTACATGAAGATGAGTGAGGAGAGCCCGCTCAGGAGGTTCAGGGCCAGCTAAGTCAGAGGAGGAGGCTGGCATTTCCTCACTAGGCATCAGTGTGGGGCTGGCTGGGTGGAGAGAGGAGCAGTGTGGGGCTGGGTTAGAAGACGGCAGGCAGGCAGACAGGCAGGAGGGAAGGAGGCAGCTGTGACCACAGAAGCAGTGCTGGGCCAAAGGCCACAAGTCTCCCTTCCTTCTGGAAATACCCTGCTGCAGAGAGAGGCTTCTGAGTGACTCTGGGCCTGGCTCTTACAAGGGCTCCTGACCCATGGACCTCAGGGCAGCTGGGCGACACGCAGTGTCACTGAGGGATTCCCAGGCTGCATCATCAGGGAAGAGGAAATCAACAAAACGGGAAGGGTAGCAGTTAATTGAAGCTTTGATCACAGAAGGAAGCTTTCACAAGACTGGAAACGGTACTGGGGTCAAACTAGAATCAGCTTAACCAAACTACCATCCAGGCCAAAAAACTCCGAATAGCCACAAGCCATCACTAAGCCAACAGCAACTCCTGGCAGGCCGCATGGCAGGAGACCTGGCCTCTAAGCAGCTTCCAGGGGCTGACTTCGCCACAGCAACAGCCCCACACCTTTTTTTTTTTTTTTTTGGGGGGGGGGGGGATCACTGCTCTCCGGTGGTGGGAGTAGGAGGCCCAGCCCCACTGCTGGAATTGAACCTCTGTCCCAGTGGGCCGCAGTCCCCCGCACAACCACTACGCCACCGGGGCTCAGCCCCCCACACCTTTCTTTAGGCGTCTCTGGGGGGACTCCAGCCTCCCACTGGAGAGCTAGCAGCACAGAGTGCTATTTATTTATGCCAGGATCCCCAAGAACCCAGGCAGGAACTGATAAGACCCTTCACCCGAGATGAGGCCTGGGCTCCTTTCAGCATCAGAGGCCTGGCACGAAGGCTACTCTTACCCTCCTTTCGTGGGTCTTTTGTAGCTTGTGTCTCTCAGTGGCATGACACACCAGGCAGACCTTCAGCCTCGTGCCCTGAAGTCCATTCCCAAATGTGCAGTGCGGTCCCCGGCCCCTGAACCCCCACCAGGGCTGAGCATGGCCGGGGTCGGAGGGAAGGCACGTCTGATTCCTGAGACAACTCCGGGGGCTGACTCAGGACTCCAGAAAGCTGCCTAGGAGGGTGGGGAGCTCTGACACCTCCCCCCGTCTTTCCTCTCTCCCCGCCCCCCCAAATGCATCCATATCCTACTCCCTGGACTCTCAATGTGATCGTATTGGGAAAAAAACGTGGTAGTCATAATCTGCTCAGGTCCACACGGGCAGATGTCAGTAAAACATGGGCAGTAAAACCTCGTCCTGGGTCCTCTGCCGTCGCCCGAGACCCACCTGACCTCAGCAGTGAGGTCCCTCAGCCCACAGTCTCGGAATCCAAATCTGGTTGGTTTCGTGTCATCCCCTGTGGATGTTTCCCCTTGTCTTTCACAAACTCTTACTTGGCTGCACTCTCCTAGGGATGTGGTCTGAAATGCCCCACATTCTGTCTGGCCACCCTTCTTGGGAACGCCTTTGACACTGCACTAGCTTGCTGGAGCGCCTGACCTGGCATCCCAGCGAGTTCTCCAGCCTCGCTTTACACAGAAGCCTTCCGAGCGGCCGGGACTTCTCCCTCAAACCCCTGTGGGTCTTCATCGCACGCCGAGATGGGAGGAAGGACCAACTCCTTTGTCTCGGCGGCGCCTCTCTGCAGTCTCCCATCTTCATGTGGGGCTGCCTGCGAGGCTTTGTGCTTGTCCACAGAACCCTTCGATGCTATAAAGCAAGGCTCCATTCCGACTTCTTCTCCGATTCCTTCCGCATCACAAAGGCTGAGTGCATCCTCCCCTTTCGGTTTACCAGGTCTTTGCACACTGTATTATAATACGCCTCTCTTCTTGAACCACTCTTCTGTTTGGATCCTTCACGGCATCCTTTCTGTGGCTATTCAACGTTCCTGAGAACATTTACGTCTCTTCTGACATCTGTTTTACTCTCCCCTTCCTATCTTTTTAATGACCTGTGGCTTTCTCCATATTATGATGAAAACAAAACAAACGAACAAAACCCTCCCGGTCCCTGCTGAGGCCCTGGGAGTTTGAGTCTGTCACTGCTTATGGAAGCACAAAGCCCAGTCTTCCTCCTGAGGCGCTGCTGGTGGCTTCACTGCCGGTCACTGTGATGGCAGCCAGTGAGACCCACACCGCAGTTCTTCTGGTCTTGGGTCAGTGGATCAGGCTGGTGTCAAATCTGTTCTTGCGATGGTCTCTGAATTCAGGTGGGAGACGGCTCTTGGACTCCTGTTGGAGTTTTCTGCCTTGAAAGCAGTACAGTCAGCATGCTCCACAGACGTGCGGGCAGCAGGTTTGATCCCAGGCGTGTGATCAGGAAGAACCGGCCCGCAGAGCAGAACACCAGGTTTGATAGAGCAGCAGTCAAGAACGAAGCGGGAGGCCCCAGGGTGGCAGGTTGAGATGGGGCAGCGTCTCGTTCTGCTTGTCCATGTGACTGAGGAACCACCACACCGGACAGAGCCTATCCAAACGTGAGTGAGGGCGGTGTGACCGTGGGGCAGAGGTTGGAGTGATGTAGCGATCACTCAGAGAATGCGAGCAGCCCCCAGAAGCAGGAGGAGGCAAAGAAGGAGTTCACCCATCCGCCTTCCCCAGCCCCACCTGCTTCCAAGCCAGTGGTCAAGATTTCAGAATCCTGACCTCCAGAAGTGTGAGCGTGTGTCTACTCCTTCCAGCTGCCGCGGCAGTGCATGACCACTGCCACAGGAAATCCACACCCAGCTCCCTGGATCTTCAGCTTTGCCCAGGTGTAACCCCCAACAAGATGCGTTGTAATGCAGTCCTACAAAGATGACCTTGCTTGGAAATAGGGCGTTTCTTTTGGTCTGTTGAGGCAGTGAGGGAATAGCGTGGTCTTGAAGCCTGTTCATGTCAGCACGGTGCACACAGAGAACGGGAAGATGGACGATGGGCAGACACCGCTACACGGAGACCTGGCAGCTGCTAGAAGCTGAAGTCGGTAAGAGGGGCTCCACCTTACACGAAACCCTCAGTTCAGACTTCCCGATTCCTGAGCTCTGGGGGACCTCATTGCTGGTGTTCACCAGCACCTGAGGGCAGCAGCCGGGACCCGGGAGCAGGAAGTAGATAACCAAGACACCTGGCTTCTTCTCTTCTGCCTCATCCCAGTGAAACCCTTGCTTAATTCCCTCCTGGCTTCCCAGAGGATGGGACTCGCCCTACAGCCCTCTGCCAAGGGCACTCCACCTGCTTGCCACACCTCCTCGGCCCCACCCAGCAGCAGGCTGGCTCTGCAGGCCGTGACTGCCCATGCCGTCCCTCCCTGCCCCCTCTGTGCAGGGCCTGCCTGTCTGAGGGGCAGCTGTGATCCCTGTCCTTCACCTGGTCTCACACAAGAAGGAACCCCCAGGTCTCTGTGCTGCTGCTGGGTCTTGTGAAGTTGATTTGGACTCATAGGACCGAACTGGTGGAGTCGGACTGAAACCCCCTTCAGCCCCACCCCCACCCCGTGAGGTCCTCAACTGTACATCACAGGAATGGACTGCAAGGTCTTTCTCCCGTGGAGATGGTGGGGGTGGAGAGTGGAGGGGCACCCGGCCACTCGCTGTGCCTTCCTCTGTGGCGGCTGTGTCTCCCGTCACTGCGCTGACTGCCAGCACTGAGTCCCAGGGCAGAGACCCCACCGGGCATGTAGTCTGTCCTCTCCCTCGGCTGGGTTCACACACCCAGCCACGTTTTTTTCTGGTGATTCAGCGCCTGGAGTTTGCCCTGCAGGTAGAAGCAGGTCTCCTGTTTGGGGTGTTCTGTGGCCTTCTCTCACCCCGATGGGAATTTCCCCAGCGGGGGTGGAACACACAGACTTAGCCAGTCTATCCCTGTGGTTTGGGGACAGGATCTGGGTCTCAGGCAAACACACTGAGAAGGAACAAGGAGTCCTTTCTCTCTCTGTCTTTCCCTCTTTTCTGTTGGGGCCTAATCAATCAGTTCCTTGTGCTCAGCAGGAACTGAGGGGGGTGAGGGGTGGGGGGAGCCGAACCAAACCAAACTGAACCAAAGCAAGCCAGCTCACAGCGACTGGGATTCGAAATAGACATCTTCCGATCCTCCAACAGGACAGACTGCCAGCGTCGCAGGGACACGGGGTGGAACGGGAGCTGGCCCAAGCATCAGCAGAAGACTCTGGGCAGGAGAAGCCTCCTGTGTGACCCAGGTGGGGTGGGGGGGAGACATTCAGAGGCTACAGAGCCTCCCTGGGATTTGCTCAGTATCATAAGTCACTGAAGCTGGTGGGCACCGT
This sequence comes from Nesogale talazaci, assembly GCA_004026705.1. Lineage (NCBI taxonomy): Eukaryota > Metazoa > Chordata > Mammalia > Afrosoricida > Tenrecidae > Nesogale > Nesogale talazaci. Next base: position 16,897 of record PVJH01014902.1, on the reverse strand, counting down.
GCCATGAGACGTTCCTCTGTGCTTCTGCAGAAGCTTTGAGGTATGAAGTGGCAAAATGTTTATACTTAACATCCTAGGTAGGGGGTGGGGCATGGGTCTCTGTGTGGTTGATCATCACAGAAGCTGGGTGGTGGGGACATGGGGACTTGCTGGCCCACATTCTGTGCCTTGGCAGGTGTCTGAGACTTTTCATAATAGAAAAGAAGAGAGTGGGTGTGTGTTTCTTTGAAAACCCCTTCCTGCCTGGTTTCGTCAGAGTGGCTTGTGCAGTTCCTGTCCTGAACAAACTGCTATCGTCACAGTGGAAGGAAACAGGCCAGAGGACGACAACTATCCGGGACACCGGGTTTTTAAAGGCCGAGCAATTCCCTGACGGCCAGCAGGAATGCGATCATGACGGAGGGAGGTAGCAGAGACAGCTAATTCTGGGGATGGGAGAGGAATGGCAACATGCAGTGAGGGGGGAGTCGGCCCAGGTCGCCCAAAGGCGACGAAGACGCGGACGGTCCGCAAATAGAAGGGGAAGCTGCTGGAGATGCTGGAACATACCATCGGTAAACACCGTAGAGGCAACTGAACACATGCGTGGTACCAGAGGGAGCTGTGTGCGCTGCAGACAGTGTGGGGTGCATGCCTACACACACACAGGTACACGCGTGTATGGGCTGCACATAAAATGTCACTCGGGACTGAGTTCCCTCTGCAGGACAGGGCACCACTGCCTCTGGGGGGTTCCGAGACTATACATCTTTACAGGGTAGAAAGCCTTGTCTAGCTCCCTCGGAGCGGCTGGTGGTTTTGAACTGCTGACCTTGCAGTTAACAGTCCGATGCATAGCCCTGTGCCCCCACAGCTCCTTCTTTCCCCTTGATGTACAGTCCCATGTATGTAATAAACATAACACAGAAAACATGGAGACTGATGGGAATTCCCCACATATATCTAACTCCCTGAGAAGACACTGTGACTGGGCATGAGGTTACAGACCACTGTCGTGGAAGCAGTTGAGCCCATCAGCTCACCGAGATGATGCTCTCCATCTAGGTGGGTGAGCAGCATCTAAGGGGTGACGACCGACGACCGGTCTCCTCTCATCTGAGGTGAAGGCCAGGACGAAAGCCAGAGATGCCAGGAAACCATCTGTCCACAGGCCTCCGGGCCTAAGTGACCCAGGACCCCACAGAGGACCAAGTGCTGCACTGTCCTGCCCCTCCAGCCCCTCACAGGGCACCCCCTTCCCACTATCCAGAGTGGAGGTCGCCTCGGCCTGCCCATCTGCACCCAGATTAGAGGGCGACTGGATGACAGATGGCGCAACCCTGGCATCACCACTGCCTCCGCAGTCCCGCCTCTGATGCTGCTGCAGTCGCCTTGGGTCACTCAGCTATCAGCCCTTCTGGGGGAGTCAGGGCTGGCGTGGTCTGCATCCCCCAAGCAATGCCAGGGCACAGGCTGGGCTCAGTGGGCTGGGCTCCAGGGACGGGTCCTCAGCACATGCCCCACCTCCTGGGACCCCCACCCCCGGTTCCATGTGAGTTCTCCGTGGGGACTCTGGTCCCCGTGGGGCTGCGGGGCTCTTCCCAAGAAAATGCCGGCCTGGGTTTACTGGGTGACAGAGGCGGTCACTCCTGTTTTCGGAGAGACGATGAACCTCCTGTCTGTGTGTGCGGATGACTGGACTGTCCAGACTTCAAAGAGCGGAGCAGACCGAGCACGGGCTGCTTTCCCAGGGCTCAGAGAAGGCGCAGGAGTGCGGGGCAGAGTGGTGCCGTGCCAGGCTGCGAACCCAGGGTCCAAGCTGGACAGCACCAGCTGCTTCAGGAGCAGGACGAGGCTTCCTCCTCCGGGAGAGAGTCCTGGGCTCAGAGACCCACAGGGGTAGTCCCATGCTGTCCTGCGGGGACGTCAGGAGTGGGCATCGGCTCGCGGGCAGAGAGGGAGAGTGCGGGGGGCAGGAGAGGAGGGGTGCGGCTGTGACCTCCCCGTGCACCTGAGCGTACCCTTACATCGTCATTGTTCAGCTGCGCCGTCTGCTTTAGGTACGCTGCCCCTGATCTTTGGCTGGGTAAAGCTCTCCACTTGTTTTTCCTCGTTTCCATAAAATCTTTAGCTAGCAGACATTAAGCAGACCCCAGCTTGCGGGGCTGGGATCCAGGCAAGAGCATGCCAGAGTCATGGCCATGGGGAAGGCATCTCTGGCTGGGTGAGTCCTTCTGCCATTCTGCAACTGGTCCCCAAGCACACCTTCAAGCCAGCACCCCACCCACCCTGCCGCTCCCGCCCCACCCACCAGGCGGTGAGACAATGTGGAATGCTCTGGAGCAGGAAGGACAGTAGTTGTGGGGTTAGGACAAGCAACTCTGGACCTTCACAGTGCAAATACCCACTCCCTCACTTCATGGCTGCGTAGCCTTGGGCAATTGCCTCCCCTCTTGGAAGAGAGGTGACAGGGCGGGCAGCACCTCTCACCTCCCACTGCACAGGCTGACGTCAATGGGGGTTTGGGGAGCGCATACTCAGAGCCCCCTCGAAGAGCCCGAGGACCGTACCTGGGCCCGGGCTGGAAGCTGGCTGCAGGGGCTGCTCCAGCTCCTGCTTCTCCGAGGTGTTGCTCACTGCCACTGCCAAAGGCCCTCCTGGTTTTGCCGTGTCCGGGAGAGCAGTGGGAGACTGGAGTTCTGGAACCGGTTTCCCTGAAAACAGGGTGGGAAGAGAATGCGATCTTATCAGTGAGCAGGTCAGCCCGGGGAAAGCTGGGTCCAGAAGCCAGAGACCTGGCTAGTCCTGGCTTGGCTGGCTTGCATGCCAGGCCCTGGGCAGGTTCGACCACTCTCCAGACCTCAGCCTGCTTGTGTGTCATCTGGAGACAGAAACACCCGACTTCCGATCTGACTAGCTAGCTGCGTGACCTCAGACCAGTGATTCTCAACCTGTGAGCCACAACCCACCCCTTTTTGGGTCAAAAGACCTTTTCACAGGGCTGTGGCAAGTGGGGAGCAGGCAGGGGACACAAACAGGTAAGCCCCTTCCCCAGTCTCTGAGGTGTCTTGGCAGAAAGGCCTGGCAGTCTGCATCTGGAGACAGATTAACTCTGCAACAGAATACTCCCGCACTGCGCACTCAGGGCAGGGCAGATCAGATCAGTCTGCTGGAGCAGAAAGTCCCATTCTTCCCCCCACGAGTGCCTGGTGGCTTCAAACCGCCAACACGCAACCTCTACGCCACCAGGACTCCACGTGCAGACCCCAGGAAACAGCGCTGCTGGACCTGCCCCTGCAGCCCCGAGAGCCCCTCCCAGCTGGGACTCCCTCATCCCTGGAGGGGCTACGGATCAGCAGCCCTGCAGACTGCCCAGAGTCAGAAATGGCTTGAAGGCATTTTGGCCCCATTCCCTCAGTCTGAACCTCAGCAGGGGCTGTCACCAGGGCAGCGTGGCGGGGCTGACTACTGTGGTGACATACAGACCCTGTGGCTATCCTCTGTCTGGGCTTCCCGTGACACACCAGCATGTGCGTCCCACCCAAGCTGGGGATGGGGATGGGGATGGGGATGGGGATGGGGATGGGGATGGGGGTGGGGGTGGGCGGGGGCCCTGCAGGTGCCCACATTCCCGTACT
>PVJH01014902.1:0-13180 GCA_004026705.1 Nesogale talazaci | reverse complement strand
AGAAGCAGGCTGAGCCCCGGTGGCGTAGTGGTTGTGCGCGGGACTGCGGTCCACTGGGATGGAGGTTCGATTCTGGCTCCCAGGAGCAAAGGCTGGGCCTCCTACTCCCACCACCAGGGCAGTGATGCCTTAAAAAAAAAAAAAAAAAAAAACCTGGAGAAGCAGGAAGCGTGGGCTCCTCTAGGCTCCGGATCCGGATCTGAGCGCGAGGAGGGTACCACCCACGCTTTTAGCCGGGTGTGTGTGTGCATGTGCGCACGCATTGATGTAAAAATAGAAGCAGAGGCAAGGCGGCCATCCCGTTCACAGTGTGGGCAACCTCTCCTGCACACTAGGCTTCCTGTCTGCTAGCTGGGTACGGCTCTCTGGGGACTGACACACAGGGTGGCGGCCGCCCAATTTCTCCAAAGAATCCTGCAAGGAGGGGGGTTGGTCTCCCAGGGTCGTGAAATTCACAACTGCAGTTTTTCTAGGTCACTGGGTAGAACCTGGAGTCCTGGGTTCAAATCCAGTAGCCCAGCCGTGTGCTGCACTGCCCTGTTGGGGGTGGGGGGAGAGGTGGTCCCGTGTCCTGGCACAGGACTCACCCTGAGGATGGCCTGGCCAGCCCAGAGCGAGGAGACCCGAGGTCCAGCAGAGCAAACAGTGCCCCGTGACAGTTGTGACGTGTGGGTCCTCTGTTGACCAAGTCCGACCACCACTATTCAGAGTAACAGCAGGGTCACTCAGCACTGTCCGGTCTCAGCGGAGCTCCAGCCACGGGCAGACAGGAAGAGGGCAAGCTGGTCCACTGAGAATGTGCCCACTGAAGCCCTCGTGAATCCTCCCTCCTTACCCCAGCCACAGGTGTCAACGCAGGGTGTCTGGCGGACACCTTGCTTTTGTTAGCCGCCGCTGCGTGTGTCCCAGTTCACGGAGGCCTCATGTGAGCGTGTATGTGTATGCATGTGTTTGCGGGCATGTTTGCATTCACGTGTGCATGTGTGTACGTGTGCAGGTGCGCAGCAGAGGTGCTTCAGATGGTGTTCACGGCTGGCACCTTTGGAAAGCAGATGACCAGACCTTGCTTCCAAGGTGCCTCTGGGTTGGTTCAAACCCCCAGCCTTTCAGATAGTAGTCAAGTGCTTCCGTGTGCACCTCCCAGGGCTCTGAAGGAAGCTTTATGGGGGGAAAACTATTTCCGACATTCTCACGCTCTCTAATGGAAGCTGTGAGGCTAAGTGGGGGTGTTATGAATTGAAGAGCATCCCTGGGGGGCAGAAGTAAATATAAACAAACAAATAACAAAGGTACCGAGTGTAAAGGAAACTTAGAGGCCCTCTGTCTATCAGACAGATACTCCTGGGCTAAGGCCTTGGGGAATGAGGAGCGTCCTTGTGAGAGGCTGGGTGTCTAGAGACGCAGGCCAGTGGCACTCCAAAGAGATATATAAAAAGGGACTTTTGGGCTGAGCCCTGGTGGCGTAAGTGGTTGAGTGCGGGACTGTGGCCCACAGGCTTGGCAGTTCAAATCCAGCGCCAGCTCTCAGGAGCAGCACTGGGTAGCGCCCACGACCACCAGAGGGCAGTGATGCCCCAAGGGACTTTGTACCTCAAGGTCACTTTACAGCAAGTCGGCACCCCAGCCCCGTCCAGCACAAGCCCACGGGTCAGAAGCTACAGGGAGCCCCCTTCAGACACCGCCCACGGTAGCTATAGGCCAATAGCACAGAAGGGGAAGCGGGTCACCCAGGAGACCACAGGCTGATGGACATGGGTCCAGAGCTCCCAAGTTGGCCTCCAGGGCCAGGGGCTCACACGGGGGCCATCCCTGGAAGCGGACACAGGACCCCAGCAAGTCGGTAGAGTCAAGGGCCAGAAAGGAGACCTTCTCGATGGCTCGCGCTCATAAAAAGGCCACACCCCCAAGGAGGCATCCCCAGGCTGCCCCAATTAACAGGCTGCACTCTGCCCCTACCTCCCTGCAGGGGCATCAAGTTGGCTGTCACTACCAGCATGGAAGGGCCAGGCTAGGGCCTGGAAGCCCCGCCTCTTCCCTTTAACCCACGCTGACCCGCAGCCCCTCCCAAAGCACTTGACACTTCTCTGCTGCGCCTGTTTGAGAAGATGCAGCGAAGGTCCACAGAACACAGGGAACACCCCCCAGTGATGGCTGATGGTGGAAGTGGTTCTTCAGTCAGGACACCTTCCTAGGCATGCTCTCAACCTGACCCCTGACCAGCTGGGGGCAAGCTTTTCAGATCTTTTAGCTGTGCTGAGGATCCCCGAGGGACCCCCACTGTGCCAGGGGCCTTGGCCTGGAAGGCAGTCCTCTCTCCCGCATGCCTGCTGTAGGCCAGCAAGCCTACTTCCACAGACGAGCGCCCAGAGGTGGCCCTGCTCCACCAGGAAGGCATGTCTCTCACTCTGTGGGTCGGTACACCCACTGCAGGGCTTGCTATGTGGGCCACAAAGCCAAGCATGCCACCCCCCACCCCGACCTTGTCCATTGTGATACCAAGCTCTCTCCGGCCAGGGGCTCAGTGCAGGGCCTGGATGGGTGTGCTGCACCCTGCCTCTTCTCATTGGTAGCTGTGAGGCTCCCTCTTGCTGAGAAGAATTCTCAAAGCTAGCAGGATGGCAAAATGGAACACCTCCCATTAGAGTGGCATCGCCTTGTTTGCATGGTCCCCCCACAGGGTTCCAGCACTCCTCTTTAATTAGCAGGCTATCTGTGTCCCCTGGTGGGCCATACGCACCTAATTTGCATAGTCCTACCCTGTCACTTCCAGGAGTTACATGATCATACCTAGTTCAAAAAAGCAAAACAAATATCCCTCCTGGCTATCGAGACTGTAACAGTTTAAGGGAGTAAAAGGCCCCATCTGTCTCCCTCAGAGCAGCTGGTGGTTTCGAACTGCTGGCCTCTGTGATTACTGACCAACTCCCAACACTCCAGCCCCAGGGCTCCACACGTGACTACAGGGGCCATACGAGGCGGTTCAGGGCACTGCACCCCACAAGTGTTCACCCTTGGTTCTCACCAGTCTCCTGTGGTTGTCATCCACTTGGGTCGGCTGATGGGAAGGACCTCTTGTTCTCAGCGCTCATTGGTGAAACTAAACCCAGCAAACCCTACTCAAAGGTTTGGATTTTTTTTTTGCGGGGGGAGGGGGGGGTGGTGGCATCACTGCTCTCCAGTGGTGGGAGTAGGAGGCCCAGCCCCACTGCTGGAATTGAACCTCCGTCCAAGTGGGCTACAGTCCCGCGCACAACCACTACACCACCGGGCCTCAGCCCAAAGGTTTGGATTTTTATTTTGTTTATTTATGCTCTCCTTCCATCGTCCATCTGTCCAAAGGACTAAAAGTGCCTGGCCCCAGAGTGAGGGCAGTGCACTTTGGAAACCCAGCCTGTCAGCCTGCCAAGTGCAGGGCCTCGGGGGCAGGGAGCTCAAGACCGGAGGGAGGTGATGACTTTTTCTCAGTGAAATTCTGGAAATTTTGGAAATCTCCCACCTCCACCCACCCTTGGGTAAGCAGTGAGGAAATACTTGTCTTTGCTCTTAAGCTGACTCATGGGGCTGGAATGTGGCTCTCCCAAGACGAACCAGAGACCCACCACATCCTGGTGCCACCTGGATCTCTCTGCAGACCTCTTGTCTGGTTCGCCATCAGACATCCGTGGGCCAGAACACCAACCACCTTATTATGTCACCTTGAGCTCCGCCAGAAACAAGGCGCCCCTGAGGTGTGACCTGTCTTCCAGAGTCTCCCTCCCGTTCTCCCTGGGGCCTGACCTTCACGGGCTGCGGACAGGGCACACCGCCCCATTCATTGGTCCCTGGGTCAGAGCCTGAGGATGTCCTTCAGTAAGGGGCCTCGCCCACACCCAGCACCCCACTGCTGTCAGCTCGGGTCTGACTCACGGAGCCCCCTGCCCCAGGAAGCTGTCTCCGCTGTCCTCTTTACACAGCAGATTACCAGGCCTTACTGCTCGGTGCCCCTGGGGAGGGGAGCTGAAAGCACCAACCTGGAGGTGAGTGAGCAGGGGCGAGCCGTTTGCACATCCCAGGGTCTGACAACTTGAACTCAGAAGTCAGCTAATGCCTCCTTATAAACCAGGGGGCGGTCTATGCTGAGGACACACCAGGGCGGGGCTCTGAGAAGAACTGTTTGCAGAGGGTGGCCGTCTGGGAGGCAGTGTCACTAAGCCACAGAGAAAGAGCATGAGTAAGATTAACCAAGGGCCCAAGGGAGGAGGGGGGCAGGCCCAAGGCTCCAAGGAGAGGGAGCGGCATCCACAGGGATCTCTCGGACCATCTCCATGGCTGAGCTCGGAGCAGGAAGGAGAAGGGGCAGAGAGCGTCAGAGCTGTAGGCAAGGACCAGAGGTCGGGAGACCAAGGTTAGTTGGACAAAGTCATTTTAATTCCCCTGGAATCAGATTCCTGGGTTGTTGGAATTGGTGCGGCTCACCAAGACCACCTGTCCCGGGTGTCCTTTTAAATCTTGAGGAAACAGCTCCTGACAGTCACGTGCAGGTCAAACAAGGGTCTAGACCCATGGTTCTCAAGCTTCCAGTGCTGGGACCCTTTAATACAGTTCCGTATGTAGTGGTAACCCCCACCCCTCCAACCATGAAATTATTTCTCTACTTCACAACAGTAATTTTACTACTGTATTGAATCGGGTGACCCCTGGGAAAGGGTCGTTCTGAATCCCAAAGGTGTCGTGACCCACAGGTTGTGAACCACTGGCCTTGTGGGATGAAGACAGGACTTTTCCACAATTATATACTTCAAGATATTAAGCAAACTATTTACCAGCATTTGGTGTGGAAGTTAGCTATTCTCCCTGAAGCTCCCAGTTATCTGAGGCCTTAGTGTGTGTCACAATAAAGCTGACTCCCCTGCTGTTAGGATGATGGTTCCCTTCCCTTGAAGCCTGTGGGCGGGGTTCAAGAGCCACTGTCAATGGCTCCTAACCAGACAGCCCTGCTTATCCACTTCCAGGAGTGTGAGGTCTTCTCTTATCACATCAGGTAACAAGTCATGTAGGCATCCCCAGGACCACTCCCCTTGTCACCATATAACCTTTAAGACAGCCCCCTCTTGTGACATGTCCTGACCAGTGATGACAGATCCCACGTGTCCCCCAGAAGGTTATTTAAATGGGGAAAATTAAAGTTCGCTCTTTCTCTCTCTCCATGTGGACTACCCATTTGGCGGAGGTAAGCGTGCTACCCTGATGTAAAATGTGTCTGACTCTTATTATTTCTCTCTCTCATGCTCTCTGTAACTTTATTATACTAATTAGTAATTATTGCTGTGCAACTGTGACTACTGAACCCGTGATGTATGTATCAGAAGCTGGCTTTTTCTGATATGGTGTAGACTGCTTCTCGGCTAAGAGTGTTTCCCTATAGGCACTGGTTCTTTTGGAAAACTGTCCAGGTGCCATTGTCTTCCGGGAGCCGGAAGCCCAGGGTCTGACAGAGGCTGTGTTCTGGGCGTAGAGGCTGCTCTTGCTCACTCTGTGAACTGATCCAGAACCCCTGCTGTGCTTGGATGTGCAACTCCAAAGAATTCACGTAAGGGACGGACAGTACACTCTGGTGGGCTGGACTCCAAGGGTGTCTGTCGCCTGGGCGCTGGCTGGGTGGTGCTGTGATGATGCGGGTGGTCGTTCTGTAAGGCTCTCCACAGTGTGCGCTGCTGTGAGAAGCCATCACAGGATTTAGGGTGGGAGACAACATATGCGGATTCCATGGTCTTTCCGGGGGCGTGCCAGCACCTCTGAGCACAGACGAAGAGAGAAGTGGGTGGAGATGCACCAAATGGGGCGCTGCAGGCTGCTAACCACACGGTTGACTTTCAAAAGCACAGGTCGGCCGTGGGAGGAAGATGAGAATTTCTATTCCTGAAAAGACCCTAAAGACTTGGTGGGGAGGGAGGCTTCTATAGCCCCAGTGGGGAGTATTAGGTTCCTACTGGGGCACTATTGACCTGGCTTCCATCCAATCTGCGGGGCCTCAGTCCACCAGCCTCTTTTCAAGGTGTGAGAAATCCTTCCTAAGCTGCACCAGAAGGAAACTCCATTAAGAGGACTGGGCTTTGCCTCCCGCTCACCTGTGGCAGATTTGAGGAACTGACACGCTTCCTTGGGCGTAATGAAACGCCCTACGAGGGAAGCAGCAGCAGATTGCTGTCCCAAGGACTGGGGAATCGGGGGCCACGGAGCTGTGGTTCGGATCATGTGCTTGGAGGGTGCCCACGAGGGCGGCCTGGGAACGCCCCAGCTTTGCTTTTTCTCTGACGCATGTTAGTCTGGCGGGCACTACGGGACGAAGTTAAGGCTTTTCCACAATTAAGCAAATATTAATAACCATTTGCCATCTGACCCTAAAGGTGTCAGTTATCCAGAGGGCTCTGTCTCTCACATTAAAGATAGGATGAACTCTTGTTGTTAGGATGATGAGTCACTCCCCCTGAGAGCTGTAACTGGGAAACATCTCCAGTCTATGGGTCGTCACCTCCCAAAGTTTTAGACAAGTCTCCAGCCTGAGTCCTTAGGGGCAGGCTGGCGTCATCAGGAATCTTAGGTCATCCATCTTGTCTCATGCAGACCCCAAAAGCATTCCTCCCTGATTACGTGCACGCCCGCGATTGTCCCTCCCTTCACCATTACCTACAGCACCACCCTTCCCCTGATGTACGCCCCTGCCTGTGGTGTGCAGCTTGCACATCCCAAGAAGGAAGGATAAAGAAAGCCAGAGTTACGAATAAAGACTCTGCTCGCAGACTGCACGCAGACCACCAGGCAGGGCTGAGGTGAGTCTATCACCCTGAAATGTGTCTGAATCCGCCAGATCTCTCTTCCTCCTGCTCTCTATGGCTTTATTATAATAATTAACTAATTGTTGCAGTGCCGTTGTGCCCGCCGAAGCCCTGATGTCCCTGTTGAGGCTGGCTCCTCTGACAGGCCCAGCGGCGCGGCCTTGGGGGGGTGAGTGCTGCTGAGAGTCTTTGCCCTCCCCAACCTTCACTGCTCCTGTGGACAGTGTCCGGTCACTTGGCTTCTCAGCTGTACAAGCCAACCGCTCAGGTCCTTGGCCGTAAAAAACCTGTCTATCCAAGTACCGTTTCCTTTCCTCCACAGTGTTTGACATGGTAGACTACTGGCTACATTCACGCTTCTTCCGTTCTAAGGAGTGCTGGCAGCGTGGTGGGCAGCACACTGGGCTTCTAACTGCAAAGCCGGCAGTCTGAAACCGCCAGCGGCTCCTGGGGAGAGAGAAGGCGCTTTCTGCTCTGCTAAAGAGTGACAGTCTCGCAAGCCCCCAAGGGCAGTTCCACCCTGTCCTGCAGGGTCCCGATGAGTCAGAAAGAACTCAGAGCAGAACTACCCTCTGCCCCCGGGGGGGTATATTATGTCCACCACTGTAACATGGCTTGCAAGACAGGGGGAAGAGGGCTGAGGCGCTCATTACCTCTAATTACCCCACTCAGGAAGGGACAGGCATCAGTTCCAGACAGCCCCCTACGCTGTTCTCTATTATAAAACGAGGATGACGTCTCTACAGAGAACCAGAGACACACATAGCTGTAGATGAAAGAGATTTGGTGCTCACCCAACCACAGTCAGTTCTCATGAGCTGACCCTACTCGCTCTCTCATGGAGAGCTCACTGAAGATAGGAGTGCTCTAGTCACTTCCTGCAGGAAGTCACGGAGGTCATGAGTCCCTCCAAGCGCTTCCCCTGACCTTGGAAGCCGCAGGTTCCAGATGACACATAGAATGACAGGTCTCCTGACCTACACTGCGCTTTACACGAGTGGTGAGCACGACCGCACCCATCCTGCCTCAGGCAGTCCCCGGGGAGTACGATGGGGAACGCGCTTGGCTGCTAACTGAAAGACATCTAAGTCCACTCCAGACACCGCAGAAGAAAGGCCTGGCGACCACCTTCTGAAAAGAAGAAAAGGCAGTCATGGAGCACCATGGGGAGCACAGCCCCTCTCTGACCCACACGGGCTGACGGTGACAGAATCCACTCAGCAGCTGGTGATGGCTGTCCTGGCTGAAGCCCAGAGTGGGCGTCAGATGGGCCTCATGAAAGCAGCTCTGCCCGAACTCTTCCCCTCACCCCTGATCCTCCCTCTCTAGGCACCGGGAAGGAGACTGGCTCATCCCACTGTTCACGCTCACACTGCTCCCAAGAAGCCAGCTGTGCTAAAGGCTGCTTCCCCAGTGGAATCACTGACAAGGGGAGAGAAGCCAGGTGACCTGTCCTGAGTCACATGGCAAAAACCGAACTTAAAGCACCACCACAAGGCACCATCTCTGGTTGGCGTGGCGGCCTCCCAGTTAACAAGCAAAGTAGACAGGGTAAATGCTTAGGCCCGTTTTCCGGGTAAGCAAAGTGGGACTTGGTGCCACCTACAGTCCTACCCAAGAAGTTATGGCCCAAAGATATAGCGTGCGGAGCCTTAAAGACTGGAAGGTAAGCAAGCGGCTACCTAGCTCACAGGCAGCAAAGCCCAAGTGGAAGAAGCACACCAGCCTGGGTACCCACGAGAGGTTGAAGGGAGCAGATACCAGGTATCCAAGAACGAAAATTATATCATTGTAAAACTAGAGGGAGTACAGCCCATCTATAGGTAAAGCTACATCCTCTTACAAAGGGTCGTGGGGAGGAGACAGCCAGTCAGGGTGCAGTGTAGCAATGATGAAACATACAACTTTCCTCTAGTTCTTAAATGCTTCCTCTCCTCCCCCCCCCCCCCCCGCCACTATCATGATCCCAATTCTACCTTACAAATCCTGCTAGACCAGAGGATGTACACTGGTTCAGATAAGAACCGGAAACAGGGACTCCAGGACAGATGATCCCTTCAGGACCAGTGGTGAGAGTAGCAATACTGGAAGGGTGGAGGGAAAGTGGGGTAGAAAGGGGGAACCGGTTACAAAGATCCACATGTAACCTCCTCCCTGGGGAACAGATAACAGGTAAGTGGGTGAAGGGAGACAATGGAAAGGGTAGGGTAAGACAAAATAATAATTTTTTAAATATTAATAATTTATAAATTATCAAGGGTTCATGAGGGAGGGGGTTGGAGAGGGAGTGGAAAAAATGAGGAGCTAATACCAAGGGCTTAGGCAGAAAGCAAAGGTTTTAAGAATGATGATAGCAACAAATGCAACGATGTGCTTGTCCTACAATGGATGGATATGTGGATTGTGATAAAGAGTTTTAAGAGCCCCCAATAAAATGATTAAAAAAAAGAATAGTTATGGTCAAGTTCCTGTCCCAACTCCATCACTAACTAGCTATGTGACCTCAAGCAAATTTCTTAGTCTCTAACCTCAGTTTCCTCATTGTACCCCACAACTCTCACTGCTTCCCCGATCCTGGCTGTGTGACTGTTTCCACCGAACACATTTAATTGTAAAAGGATTTAACATATTTACTGTCGAGGGCTTCACAACAAATGCTTTCGACTTGAGTGTCTTAATTTGGGGGGAGACACTCTACTGTTGTCTGGGTGAACCAACTCGCTTCCCCTTCGGCAGTCAAGACACGCTTGCTTCCTCTCAGGCTGCCCGCCCGCCAAGCTTCTTCCCCTGGGCTGTGTGGGGCCCATCTGTCTCCCGCATGGTGCTGGGCCAGTGTATAAGGAGCTCGGAGAACCAGCAGCTCAGACCACCGGCAGCTCCACAGGGAGGGACCAGGCTTTCCGCTCCCCCGCAAGATGGAGGGTTGCCCCGCTGAGACCTGCCGGGGCAGCACTACGGTGCCTACCGGGTCGGTACCGGTCAGAGTCCACGCACTGGCGGCGAGTCTGGTTTGGAGGGCTGACTGTTTGGCTGGATGGCGAACTCCAGGGGTGGAAGGACTGGAACCTTCAGGCGGACTGTGACACCGTTCTCCCTTGGGATGCGAGCAGCACTTAACCCGCTGCACCAACATGGCTACCTTCTGGGACGGAGCAGGTGCTAAATAGAAGTGATTGCGAATTCCGGGCCGGGTGGGGGGGGGGGTGGTCCTGGCCCAGCACAGAGCCCCCGCCCTGCGAGTCTCCAGCAGCCACGGTCTGAATCCCATGGGGTTTCCTTCCTTTCCCGGGGCTGGACAGGGTGGTCCTGGGACCCCTTCCCAGGGCGCTCAGGCAGGGCCTGGCAGCAACTGGGCCTCTTTGGGAGAGAACAACAGATCCGTTTGCTTCTTGGCCTTCATTTTCGGCAGGAGCCCAAAAGACACTCCCTGACGCAGACGGAGAGACCAGCTCCAGGAAGGAAGTGAGTGGAGCCCGCCAGGCTGAGAGCTAAAAATGGTTGCAGTTGCACAACGGAGAAGAGCCGGCATGAAAACTGTAAGATGTGAGAGAGCGCTCCTGGGAAGGGGGGGGGGCCGCGGGGGCCTCAGGGCTCCCCTCCCCTCCCACCAAGTTCCTTCAGCGGCATAACCACAGAGGATGCCCCCCAGAGGAAGCCATTCTGCTCTTCCCTTTCCTCCACAGCCCATCCCTGGGAGCCCCACCTGCCTCTCCAGCCCCAGTCCCTCCCTCTCCCCCTCCCTCAGGGTTCTCTGACTGAGGCCTCTGTGGCCTCTCTCCAGGCCTTCAAACATGGCTCCCTCCTACCAGCGGCTCCTCCCATGCCCATCGGTGGGGGTCCTGCCTTCGGTTGGAGGTGTCGTTTCTCCATAGGAAAGTCTTCCCTGGTGCAGCCAATGCCTCTCGCTCCTCACTTGTCCCCTCCCGGCCTGCCCTTCCTCGAGTGCCAGGACGGTGGCAGTGGTGAGGTGTAGCTCTGTGAGGAGTGAAGAAACACTGGTCTCCCGCACGTGACTGTCTGGTCTTACGACTGGGACCTATCTGTGTTTTCACTGCTGCAGGCACTTGTCTAGTCTGTGGAGCTGCCTGACTCTCGGGAGGTGGAGAAACGAGAGCACGTCACACACCGAGTGTCCTGCTTCCACCCTTCCCGCTGGAGCCATCAGCCTTCCTCCCAAACTGCACTCCACCAACCTGTCACTGAGCAGAGACCCCACTCACTGCAGCCGCCCGCACAAGGGGCTGGCGCATTCTGATCCATTTTCAGAAGCTGAGGCGGGGCCCCCTCCCCGCAGAAGCCTCCATGGACACCTCCAGGGTAGTGGTCAAGGAAGCGGTCTCTGCCCAGGAGAGGGCTCTTGGTCTCCCACATGGAGGTAAGCATTCTCTCCACAAACATCGTCTGTAACTGATCTGCCCAGATCGGGAGCCAGAGTTCTGATACCCTGTCCTCTGCCTCAACTCCTGCTCCAAGCTGAGCCTCCAGTGTCAGCACGGGAGGACTAGCTCTCTGCTCGATGAGTCCCAGGCTCACCCTGGCCCATAAGCCGGACTTGGCTCTCCAACACGGGGCCTCCCTGTGAACCCCTAGGAATTTCACCATATTCACCACATCACATGGATTCCATGGAGCTGGAAGAACCCCTGAAATGCCTTCCCTGGGGTCATCTTTAAATCCTAATCCAAAAACACCCCCAGGTCAACCTCAAGCCAAACAGTAGTATAACCCAGATAGCAGAGAAAGTCTGCCTTGCTCCTGATACTCTTTTAAAGTCCACCTGTAAGGAGTTTTGGTGGGCAGTTCGTTAAGCGGTAGACTACTAACTACAAGGTCAGGGGTTCAAATCAACCATCTGCTTCTTGGGAGAAAGGTGAGGCTGGCTGTTCCTACAAAGAATGACCACCTGAGAGATCCTCTGTTGGTCACTTTAAGTTGGAATAGCAGGAGGTCTGAATTTGGGGGTCTGTTTGTTACAGGGGATCATCACACTGACCAACTAGAAAGATTCGATAGGGGTGGTGAGTTGATGTTACCGGAAGAGGAGCAGCTCAGATGAGGACAGGAAAAGTCACACAACTCAAAGCAGGTCACCGGAGCCACTGAACAGCAACTGTTTTAACTGCTGGATTCGCAACAACAACAACAACAAACCGAAATTCTTACCAAAGAGATGCCAGTAAAAGCTGGTGGAGCAGTAACCAGGGCTGGAAACATAGTTGTTAAAAGTATCAGAATCAACTGATCAGAGTAGTAACCTCCCTGCTGGTGAGTGCTTTCTGACTCACAGTCCCGCTACTCCAGGACAGCGCAGGACCAGGACCGCCCCTCTGCGTTTCCGAGGCTGTACTGACCCACACGGGAGTAGAAAGCCCTGTCTCCCCCACCTTCCCAGGCGCAAGTGGGGTTTCAAACTGCAGACTCTGAACCACAGCCCAACCACAATACCACTGGGGATCTGGTGAAATGGGCTTAAGGGCTTGCTAATAGCACAATTGCTGGGCCCCACTCCCAGGGTTCCTGGTTCAGTACAGGGGGTGCAGGTCCGAGAATGTGAGTTTCTAACAAGACCCCAGTTGAGGTTGGGGCTCCTAAATCTCAGGAGCACACCTGGAGAGCCACTGAAAAAGGGCCTGGCCAACCTCTTTCTTTCCCCGTTCTCCAGAGTCTCTTACTGTGGCTTCCAACTGTGATTCCACCATTGTGGTTGGGGCTGGTTGAGGCTTCAGCAGTGACTTTTCTTTGGTTGAGAGGCATTAAGTCTTTAGAGGTTGAGAGAGAAAGCTGGATGTCACCCAGAAACCCTAAGCTAGTCTTACCTACCCAGTTGCTAGGACTACCCAAGGGGCTTTATGAGGAAAAGGTGATGCATTTCTCTGGCAGGGGAAGACAGGGAGGCCCAAGTCACAGACTGATCATTCCCTTGCAGTATTTCCCCTGTCCTCTTCTAGTGTCAAATACGCCCTGGTGGTTGAAGATCAGGATACGTTACTGGGCTGAGTACTATCCACCAGGTTGTAGCTGGCATCGACCTCGGGGAAAAGATGGGATTTTCTACTTCCATAAAGACTTTCGTCCTCAGGAACACTAAAAGGGTCACCATGAGTCGGAATTGGCTTGATGACGGTGGTTTGGCTGAGATGATGATTCTGGAGAAACAGACATTGCGATTGTGGGCATAATCTCCCCAGAGCAGGGCCTATTTCCTAGCCTCCCCTGCATCCAGGTGTGCTCCTGGGATCAGAGTCTAGCCAATGGCCCATGAGCAGAAGTTCCATGAGCAATTGTCTTGGCCGGCCTTTTAAAGACAAGGGAATTGCCCACCTGTGCTCTCCCTCTGGCCCCTTTCTCAGGGAGCCCTGGTGAGG
>PVJH01014901.1:0-55391 GCA_004026705.1 Nesogale talazaci | reverse complement strand
CTGGAGGGATTGCAGAGATCAATGCCACCATGAAAGACTTGAAAGATGCAGGGGTGGTGATTCCTACCCCATTTCCATTTAACTCACCTATTTGGCCTATAAAGAAGACAGATGGATCCTGGAGAATGATAGTGGGTTATCATAAGCTTAACCAGGTGGTGACTCCAAATGCAGCTGCAGTTTCAGATGTGGTCTCATTGCTTGAGCAAATTAATACTTCTCCTGGTACTTGGTATGCAGCTATTGGTCTGGCCAATGCCTTCTCGATACCAATTTCAAAGGATCACCAAAAGCAGTTTGCTTTCAGCTGGCAGGGGCAAGAGTACACGTTCACAACTCTCCCCCAGAGGTACATCAACTCTTCTGCCCTGTGCCACCATAATTTAGTCCGAAGGGACCTTGATCGCCTGTCTATTCCACAAAATGTCACACTAGTCCATTATATTGATGACATTATGCTGATTGGATCCACTAAGGAGGATGTATCAAAGACTTTAGATTCATTAGTACAGCATCTGCGTACAAGAGGTTGGGAAATTAACCCAACAAAGATTCAAGCACCCTCCACCTCGGCAAAATTTCTAGGGGTCCAGTGGTGCGGAGCATGTCGAGATATTCCCACTAAAGTGAAGAACAAGCAATTGCATCTGGCTCCCCCAACAGCAAAATAGGAGGCACAATGCCTAGTGGGCCTTTTCAGATTTTGGAGGCAACATATCCCTCACTTGGGTGTTCAGGTGACACGAAAGGCCTCCAATTTTGATTGGGGCCTGGAAAAGAAAAGGCTCTGCAACAGGTTCAGGCTGCTGTGCAAGCTGCTTTGCCACTGGGACCATATGATCCAGCTGATCCAATGGTGCTAAAAGTGTCAGTTGTTGATAAAGATGCGGTGTGGAGTCTTTGGCAGACCTCTATTGGTGAATCACAGCGTAGACCATTGGGATTTTGGAGTAAAATCCTGCCATCTTCTGCAGACAACTGCTACCCTTTGGAAAAACAGTTGTTGGCCTGTTATTGGGCTTTGGTGGAGACTGAATGCCTCACCTTGGGCCACCATGTCACCATGAGGCCTGAACTACCCATCATGACTGGGTATTGTCACAGAGTCATAAAGTTGGACGTGCGCAGCAACACTCCATTGTTAAATGGAAGTGGTACATATGAGATCGGGCTAGAGCAGGACCTGAAGGTACAAGTAAACTGCATGAAGTGGCCCAAATGCTCACAGTCCCCACTCCAGTCACATTACCTTCTCTTTCCAAATCTGCACCTATGGCCTCCTGGGGAGTTCCTTATAGTAATTTGACTAAAGAACAGAAAAGTCATGCTTGGTTCACAGATGGCTCTGCATGATATGCAGGTGCCACTCATAATTGGACAGCAGCAGTGCTACAGCCCCTTTCTGAGATCTCCCTGAAAGATAGTGGTGAAGAAAAATCCTCCCAATGGGCAGAACTTCGAGCAGTGCACCTGGTCATTCATTTCACCTAAAAGGAAAAGTGGCCAGATGTGAGACTGTGTACTGATTCATGGGCTGTGGCTAATGGCTTGGCTGGATGGTCAGGGACTTGAAGGAACATGATTGGAAGATTGGTGACAAGGAAGTGTGGGGAAGAGATATGTGGATGGATCTCTCTGAATGGGCCAAAAAAGTAAATGTAATTGTGTCTCATGTGAATGCTCATCAAAGGGTTAACTCTGAAGAGGAGGGCTTTAATCAAGCAGATAAGATGACAAGCACTGTGGAGACTGGCCCTCCTCTTTCCTCTGCTACTCCTGTTATTGCCCAATGGGCACATGAACAATGTGGATATGGTGGCAGGGATGGAGGTTATGCGTGGGCACAGCAACATGGACTTCCACTCACCAAGGCTGACTTGGCCACAGCCACTGCTGAGTGCCCTATTTGCCAGCAGCAGAAACCGACGTTAAGTCCAAGGTATGGAACCATTCTTCGGGGAGATCAACCGGCAACTTGGTGGCAAGTTGATTATATAGGACCACTCCCATCCTGGAGGGGGAAGCGCTTTGTTCTGACTGGAATAGACACATATTCTGGATATGGATTTGCCTTCCCTGCACGCAATGCTTCTGCCCAAACCACCATTCGTGGACTTACAGAATGCCTCACCCACCGGCATGGCATCCCACATAGCATTGCTTCAGATCAAGGAACTCACATTACAGCAAATTCAGTGCGGCAATGGGCCCATGCCCATGGAATCCACTAGTCATATCATGTTCCTCATCATCCTGAGGCAGCTGGCTTGATAGAACGATGGAATGGGCTCCTGAAGACACAACTGTGACACAAACTACGTGGCAACAACTTGCAAGACTGGGGCAGTGTTCTCCAGGAAACTATATACGCTTTAAACCAGCAGCCAATATATGGTGCTGTGTCTCCAATAGCCAGGATTCATAGTTCCAGGCACCAAGGGGTGGAAACTGGAGTGGCACCACTTACTATTACTCCTATTGACCCACTTGCAGCATTTTTGCTTCCTGTCCCAGCAACCCTATGTTCTTTGGGACTGGAGGTCCTGGTCCCGAAGGAAGAAACTCTCCCACCTGGAAACACAGCACGGATTCCACTGAACTGGCAGCTGAGAATGCCCCCTGGCCACTTTGGGCTTCTCATGCCTTTGGATCAACAGATCAGGAAGGGTGTCACTGTACTGAGTGGTGTGATTGATCCAGATTACCAAGAATAAATTGGACTGGTGTTACATAACGGTGGTAAAGAGGAATATATTTGGAATCCAAGAGATCCCATAGGCCGACTCTTAGTGCTACCATGCCCTGTGATAAAAGTTAATGGTAAATTACAGCAACCCCATCATGACAGGATATCTAATGACCTAGACCCCTCAGGGATGAAGGTCTGGGTCACCCCACCAGGCAAAAAACCACAACCAGCTGAAGTGATTGCTGAGGGCAAAGGTAATACAGAATGGATAGTAGAAGAAGGTAGTTCTACCTACCAATTATGACTATGTGATCAATTGCAGAAGTGAGGATTGTGATTGTTCATGTATTTTCTGTTTATGAGTTTATTGAATCTTTTCTTTGCTCATGTATGATATATCAGCTCCAATTGGACTCAGTGTGTTCTCATTTATATGTATGATAGATGTTTGATGTTAAGTATAAGTTTAATTTCATTGATATCTAGAAATTCTATATGGGTAAAAGATTGTGTACAGGTGCCATGTTGGCAAGGGGTGGATTGTGATGGGTAGGTTTGTTATGCCAACATGGCCACAGAAGATTAGTGGGTCTGTTGTGACGGCACTGCCAATGAACATGCAGGATGAATTGAAGGACAGAGATAGGAAGGGCTCTGCAAGTCCTGCCCTCTCAATTGCTTCCAGATCTTCAGACAAGAGAGCTGCCTTGTTCGTCCTGTGCCTCAATCTCCAAGCAACACTACCTGTGGGACACCTAATCGTGGACTGTGTTGTTGTGAGTTGAGGTGCCTTCAAGCCCTACTTCGCCACGCTCCTGGGAATTTTAAGTCTTCGTTAACTATTTGCCAAGGTATGGCGCATAATGTCATTTTTGTGGGCATCAATTTAGTTTGATATTCCACAAGAATATGTTCCTGAGTCCCCAGGCCCAGTGACTGAGTACCTCCTGGTGTTTGCTTGTGTCTTGCTGGGACGTTCCTGGTAGGACTTGTGGATCTGGAAGAAAAGTGTAAAAAGTGCAGGATGCTGCTGCATCTCTTGGATAAATCTTGGAGCTGCTGAATATCCGCTCCCTTAGGTAGCTGGAACCTGTACTTCTAAGTCTCCTAAGGATTATTCTTGTATTCAGTCAGGTGGAAGATTTTGGGTAGTCCGTGTTTCCTTGACTCCTTGAAAAACTCCTGCTTGAAGTAAATAAAACTCCAGGTTAGCTCACCTCATAACCTTCCTCTTTAAACTTCTGATACACAGCTTATTAGAATGCCTCTACCTTACCCAAACTAAAAGCTAAGCTTTTGCAATATGACTACATGCTAGTGTTCTGTAATATGATTGGGTGGTGGCTCCTGTAGTGTGATGAAACCAATTAGCCTTGTAAGACAATGGATCAGCTGGCTCATCCAGCTGTACCTCATTTCCATAACTCAGCCAGAAGCACCCTATTTACATAGCCCACAGTGGAGGCCAAATGTTTTTCATGCTACAAACCCATGAATTTATAATGATATGTATGGAAACCAGGAGGTAGGTGAAAGAACTGATATGATAGGCCAATGAATGCTATACAAGACTTGCAAAAGCTGTAACAAAGTGCGATCTGTGCCTCTGAGCCAGTCTCCAGAGACTGTGTGCAGGATTGAGTTGACTCTTGCTCTCACTCCCTGTGTTCTCGATCAGGTGCCACAGTCGAAGCAGCTATCTTCCTTTTGCTCACATACATTCCACCACATTCATGGGCATAATAGGTGACGTGGGGAAGAGGAATACACAGATACCTTCTGACAAGCCTGTATATGTATGCGCACATGCTTCCTCCCACAAACATTGAGCCTCCATGTCTGTCCAAGCATCTAAGAGTAGATCACGATTATTGCATTCTTATACATACACTGGTATTTGTCTGTATTGTCCTTAAACTTACACTCCTGCCAGTACTTTCAGTGCCTGTCTCCATCATTGTTCGCTCTTCTGACAGACCTCTTATTGTACATATTCTCCCCTTAACTCAAGTTAGCATTTGCCTACTGTTGTACTAGCGACTTATTATCTCTCTCAGTCTCACAACATATGTCCCCAAATCATATTTCTTTCTATGTGGAAGCTATTTCTTTAATTTTTATAATAGTGGTTTCACACCATACCTACCCTCATGTTATTGGTTACATTCCCTTAGTATAATATTTTCCAAGTTCAGCTAAATGATGAAGTATTTCTTTAATGCTTCATAGTATTTCTTTGCATGTATATATCACAGTTTATTAATCCATTTTTCCAAAAGGGGGAATTTCATTTGTTTCCATCCTCTGGCAACAATAAATAGTGTTGCATATATAAATCTATGGCATGACACTTACTACTCTAAGGTATATATAAAATATATGGCTTTATGGATCATATATCATATTTCTGTTTCCAACTTTTAAAAAGATTCATATATTTTTCATAATGGTCTCTTTTTTGGGGGGCATCACTGCTCTCTGATGGTGGGAGTAGGAGGCCCAGCATTTTCATAATGGTTTCTATAGCCTTGCTACTTCCATACTACTTGTGGTCAATTCCCCATGTGGAGGTGGCTTGTGTGTTCCCAAACTTATATGGTCTACTGTCCTCTTAAAAAAAATTCCTCATGACCTCCATAGAAATGACAACCTTTTGTACTCCAACCCGGAATCCAGGATAAAGTGTAGGTATCTGCTCTTCCAATGCCCTTAGATCATTCCACACACCACCGGGAGGGGGTCAGTGGTGCCCACTTTGGGAACTAGGCTAGAAGCTGAGACACTGATATTTTAAATGTCAGTAGGGTCACCTAGGTTGAGCATGTTTCAACAGAATTTTGAAACTAAGAAGAGACTATGAAACTTATTCTTAGTATTACCTAAGGAAAATGGAAAAAAAATTATAAATGCCAAAGCTGAATAGAAAATTACTTCTGGCAATTCAAAGAGACAAAGAAAAATTTCATGATGAAATGTGCAAAACCCTAGCATTGCAAAATCAAGAAGAAAGACCTTCAGTTGGGAAACCATACACAGCATATTTTTAAAATGAAAGAACACAAGGGAAATTCTAGTCCTGAGTTGCAATATTGAAAGATTCTATGAAGAAAAAAAGAAAGATTCTATGGACAAAGCGTTGAACAATTCAAGATATACCACAGGCAATTGAAAGAATGAGTCACTATAGCAAAAATAATTATTCAACATTCAACCATATCAGGAGGAAGTATTTGAGTAAGAACCAACAATACTGAAAAATGAAGTTCAAGCAGTATTGAATGCATTCACCAACAATAAGAGATTTGTAGTTCACAGAAGACCCATTGAAATGTTTCAACAAGCTGAAGAAGCACAGGAAGCACTTGCTCTTCTGTGTCAGGAAATTTGGAATATAAGTATTTGTCAACTGTTGGAAAGAGATGCATATTTATCCACATTGTAAAGACAGGCAATTCAACAGGATGCTGTAATTATAGAATGATATCATTGATATCACACACAAGTGAAATATGCTGAACATCATCGAACAATAGTTTCAGCAATACATTGACAGAGAGCTGCGAAAGGTTCAGGTCAAATTGAGAAGATATTGAAGAAAAAGGGACAACATTGCTGATGCTAGATAAAGCTTGGGTGATAGAAGGATGTTTATTAGCTTGTCTTATCAGTTAAGCCAACATGCTTGGCTCCATAGATCATAAAAAATTATGGATAGAGAAGGATTGCTGTTCTAGAATACTTCACAGTGCTCACGGGGAATTTGTTTATGCAATTGGAGGCCATTGTGAAACAGAAAAGGGGAGTGCTGCAGGATTTAAAAATCAAACAAGGTGTGTTCAAAGTTCTATCCATGTACTATAGCTATTCGAATTGTTCACTGATCAAATACTTAGTGAAAGTGGATTATATGTGAAAGAATGTACAATCAGGATTAGAGGAAGGCGTTTTAACAACCTTTGATATGCATAAGACACACTGTGCTTACTGAAGGTGAGGAAGACTGGAAACCCTTGCTGTTGAAGGTCATGGATCACAGCCTTCTCTATGGATTACAACTCAATATAAAGAAGATCAAATTCTCACAAATGGATCAATAGGTAACATAATGACAAATGGAGCAAAGTTTGAAGTTGCCAAGTGTGTTTGTCTTGCTGGGATCCACAATCAATGCTTAAGGAAGCAGCAGTCAAGAAATCCAGTGCCATGATATATTAGCTATATTTGCTGCACAAGGCCTCTTTGGAGGTCTGAAAACAAGGATGGCACTTTGGAGACTAAGGTGGACTTGATCCAAGTCAGAGTCTCTTCCACTATATTATATGTATATGAACGTTGAACACTCAATGAGGAAGACTCAAGAAGAGTCCTTGTGTTTGAACTGTGGGGCTGTTGAAGAATACTGAAATTGCCCCAAACGGACCAAATTATAAACAAATCTGTCTTGGAATAAGTAAAGTCAGATTCATCCTTAGATGGAAGGATGGCGAGGCTTATTCTGACTTACTTAGAAAGCACCTAGGAGAAGGGATGAAGAGATTGAGTGATTCACAACTAAGGAAAGAAGTTACTCTGGTGCAACCATGAATGAAGCACCGTTGGAAGGGGCAAACTACGTTTTATTGAGGAATCACTTACAGCATGCATGTTCATCTCAGTGCTCCTGCTGCCCCTGTGCCCCAAGTTCTCTGCTGGGCTGAGTTCTCTAAAAAGCATTTCCTCTGGACCACAGATGGCACATACTCCTTTAATTCAGCCCTGGCAATCCACATTTCTTTGAAAGTACTCATGGAGCTCATTATAGATATACCCACAGAAATAAACATTGACTGTCATGTAGGGTCCTTGTTTAGCCATTGATTCAAGCTCTGTAACGAGGCCTTCCTTAAACCCAAATAACAGAATGGTGCTGCCCAGACAGCACAATATCTGAAAAAGGAGCACTCTAGATGACAGTGTCACATTTCATGATGCTGTTGATGATAATTTCTGGGGTCCCAGGGCTTAGGCGGCCCATCTGGTTGGGGGGAAAAAGACCTTGTACAATTGGTCCCTAAGTCAGATGGCATAACCTTCCGGAGGTGGGTATTCTTTCTGGGACTTATCTAGCTTTTGGATCCAAGGCCACATAGAATAGCCTCTCCCTTAACGTTCACCAAGATGGTTCTGTTGAAGGAGAGGTATCGGACATTCCCTGTTCTCAAGAGGTCCTTTCCTGACATGTTGAGTGTACTGACTGCACGACCCTCAGAGACCAGAATAGCACAAGTTAGCACAGGCAGAGTCATAGAACACTCCCACTGTTTGGTTAGGCAGATGAAAGCAGGCACGTTAAAGTTCTCAAGCATCACTTCTGTCTTCCTCTCAGGACTTTTTCTTGTAGTTAAGTGGGGCTGAGTCATGGGCACTGCTGCTCACTGGCTATCATGCCAAGCTCACACAGTTGGCGACCTGGTTGTGCTCTGTGCGGTTGTGAAGGATCAGAGCCTCATTATTGCACAGGGCTTCGTTACCACAGGCATAGTTCTTCTTACTGGTTTTTGTCAAAGATAAGTGAAATTGCTCATGCCCCACAATGGAATGGATTATTTGATGGGATCCAGTTTCCATCAAACAACCTGCTGTACAGAACCCAGCCATTGTCAAAAACCAACCCCAGAATGTCTAAACTGTATGTATTACACATGTCTGCCACAGTCTCTGCTGAGCAAGCAGAACACTTCGGCCACATTATAATGACACTTCTGGAACCTTAAAGACCACAGAATTCCACAGTCCTCAGACTGTTCCTCTGTCAGAACTACAGGTTGTTCCTAATTCCCATGAAAACTCCACCCTTCTCCAAGAGCCGGACCTCCTTTTACAGGGAGCTTTCTATAGCAATATCAAGAATGGTTGTGCCCCATATAACTATGTAAACAAGAAACAATTGAACTCAGTGAGCATCCCAGAGACCTTAAAGGAACAGGGTTATAGCAGAACATTTTGCTTAGAGTGATATGAAGCAGATAGAGAAAAACGATACCTACCTACAGGGTGCTTTCAGAAATCTGTGAACCCAATGCAGAAACCCTTCCTTAACAATCTAGCTGTGTGCTGTCCCCAGAAAACTGGCCACTCTGATCAGATGAGGTATTTGGTAAGGATGATAAGGATCCTGGTGCCCAAGATCTGCCGTTCCAACCCACCAGCTGAGCACAAGTCTGCTCCTGTAAAGACTTGCAAGCTTAGAAACCCCATAGAGGGTTGGGATGGGTCAGAGTTGACGAGATACACATAGATGTGTGATGGTGAGTTGCGAGGAGAAGGATATAAGCACCAGAAACTCAGCTAGGTCAGATCGACCACACTGGAAATCCATCTCTAGGAGAGACTCGTATGTTACTTATGATTTCCTCTGATTTTTATTTTCTTGGCTGTTGATTTTTCATAGCTACCCTGAGGTATCAGTGGCATATCAATTCCCTTATTTAGTCCAGGTTGGCAGATGATCTTTAGTATCATCACAGATATGCTAAATATTCACCTATATCAGTTTTAGGTTATTTTCAACAACAAAAGGGAGATAAGGAGAAAGAGACAGAATGGAAAATAGTCCTTTTGAAAACTAATGACACCTGGGTGGACATTAAAAAAATAAAAGGAGTTAACAGAAGAAATACCATAAATCATCAAAGTAAAAAAGTTCTCATGAAATTGTGATTTCTTTAAATTTGAATGTATCATAAATAATAAGTTTCTCAAAACTATTTAACAAAGACAAAACAGAAAGCTGCTCCATGAAACACATTGGAAAATAATAGAAAATTATTGCTAGTGTTATATTTCACTTTTTAGGATACCTGTAGTCTCCTAAGAACCATTCTTCACAACTCTCATTTCACTAAATATGTCTTCTGTACTTTTACCTTTCACATTACCCTCATCGTCTTATAAGTTCTTGACTGCCATTTAAAGAGAGCATTGTGTAGCTTCTTTGAATTTAGCATAGTCTGAAGAAATAATCTCTCAAATCAAACTGAACAAAATTGAGGTTCACCTAGAACACTATCTTGCTATTGTCACCATCCTTATTGCCAGCAGGATCTGTATCATCATCATCTGTGGACGCCATTACAAGGTGGCGCCGGACCACGCCCGAGCCATGGCTTGAGAATTGTAAACAGGATGTACCACGCCTGCGCGGGAGCTGCCCGTGACGCAATAGAGCCTCTGCACCTATCCTAAAGGGCCACGCCTATGAGCAGGGTATTTAAGTCCCAAGCTAAGCTTATTCCGGGTCTTCCTTCACTGACCTCCTGCACGAGAGGCAGCATCATTAAACTTTGCTGTAAACGCCATCAGAAGGGTCCTGGCCATTCATTGCGTCGTGTGTTGCGTGTTCCTGACCTGATCCGTCTCGGCGAGGGGCGCGCGACAATCATCATCATTATCATTATTTTAAATGGGTTAAAGTTTTGTTGAGTAGATAAGTTGTGCATTCAGTTATTTATGTACAATTTGTTTCATATCACTGATTGCAATGCATGTAATTTAATATTACTTCCACCTTATACATTTTATTCCCATTTCAATTTCTATCTTAATCATTCCGACCACTGTCCTTGGGTATATGCTATCCTTTGGATATTAAATTTTTCATTATGCAATGTTGTGAATGATTTTGTTTTGTTGTTTTGTTGTTCCCCTAAAATTGTTGTATAATGATTGGCTAAAAATTGATCATGGAAAGGAGTCATCTACAGGTCTGTCGAAAAGCTATGTATTGTGTCTTTTACATTTTTTTCAAATTTCATTCTATAATTTTATCCTCCTCTATCCAGGACCTCCTTATGCAACCTCATTATGAGCAGTCAATAATGGTAACTGGTATCCTCTAATGCTTCTGGTATTTGTATCATTGTGGCTGATGTCTGTGTTTTCCATTTCTCCAAAGGACTAATAGTTTTCATGCATCTTGAATATTCTTCACTCTTTTGACAGGGAAAAAACAATATTTGCACCTTAGAAGGCCATTCAGGGAATTTTAAGGCACTGACAACTATCCACCAAAGTAGAATGCATAATGTTATTTTTGTGAGCACCTATTTAGTTTGATACCTCACAGGACTAATTTCCTGAGTCTGTAGGTCCAGTGACTTATTACCTCAAGGTGTGTAGTTTTGTCTAAGTAGCTACCTTAATTTTTCCCTTATACTTTCCATCACTTTCATGGATATAATTGCAGAAGTGGTGACTATGCATACACAAATACCTTCTGACAACCTGTATATATGTTCATTCATTCTACCACAACCATTCAGCATCCATGTCTGGTCAAGCATCTGATTGTAGATAACAATTATTGCAATCTTAAGTATTCAATAATATTTGTATGTATTGTCATCAATTTTGAACTCCTCCCAGTGTGTTCAGTGCCTGCATCCATCATTTTTTCTTCTGATACACACCTTCTTATATATTTATTCCTCCTTAATGCAAGTTAATATTTGTTTACTGTTGGGCTAGCAACTTGCTACCCCTTCATCTCTCAATTTGCAAGTCCCAAATAATGTTTCCTTTGATGTGAAAACTTTTTCATGAATTTTGAGCATAGTGCTTTCACAATATATTTACCCTCTTGTGATTGGCTACATTGGCTTAGTTTAATATTCTCCAGGTTCAGCTACATGATGAAAGATTTCTCTAATGATTCATAGTATTCATCAGATATCTGTCTATATCATAGTTTATTCATTTTACCCAAAGGTGGCAGTTAGCTTGTTCCCACCCTTTGGCTATAATAAACGGTGCAACATATGTAAATCTATGGCATGATTCTTTTTACGCTAAGGTATATATCAGATATATGGTTTTATAGATCATATATTATATTTCTGTTTCCAACTTTTAGAAAGCTTTGTATATTTCTCATAATGGTCTCAATAGCCTTGCCTTACCACTTGTCTGTCTGTTCCCCATGATGTGGTGTCATGTGTGTGGTTGTGATACTAGAAGCTATGTCACGGATATTTCAAATGTCAGCAGAGTCTCCTAGGAAGAGCACATTTCAGTAGAGTTTTAAAACTAAGGAGAGACTATCAAACTTGATCTTAATCTTAAATAAGCAAAGTGGGGAAAATTATGAAGACAAAACTGAATGCAAAATTACAAATGGGGGCACAAGAAGGCAATATAAAATATTATAATGAAATGTGCAAAGACCAAGGGATGGGAAAGCAAAAGGAAAAATCTATAATATTTTTATATGAAAGAACTCAAGAAAAATTCTAGCCTTGTGTTGAAATATTGAAAGATTCTATAGACAAAATGTTGAACAATACAAGATGTACCAAGGATAATTGAAAGAATGGGTCACTGTATGAAAATATTTATTCAACATTCAACCATTTCAGGAATTAACATGTGAGTAAAAACCAACAGATGTGAATACAAAATTTCAAGCAGCATTACATGGATTTCCACAAAATAAGGGCCTAGGAATTGAAAGAATACACATTGAAATATTTTGACTAGCGGAAAAATTACTGGACGCACTTGTTTGTCTCTGCCACGAAATTTGGACGATAGCTACTTGGTCAGCTGACTGGAAGAGATGCACGTTTAAACACATTTCAAAGACAGACAATCCAACAGGGTGCCCTAATTATAGAAGGATTTCATTGACAACAGGTGCAAGTGAAATTTCCTGAAGATCATCCAACAATAGTTGCAGTAATATATTGACAGGGAACTGACAAAAGTTCAGATCAACTTCAGAAGATAATGAAGGGCAAGGGATACCATTGCTGATGTTAGGTAGAGTGGTTGGAAGCAGAGAATAACAGAAGAATTTGTTTATCTTTGTTTTATCAACTCTCCAAAGTGTTCTATTCCCTAGGTCATAGAAATGTATGGACAGAGACGAATTAGAGTTCTGGAGTACTTCACAGTGCTCATGCAGAACTTGCATATGGAATAAAAGGCAGTTATGAAACAGGAAGTATGAATACTGTAAGGTTTAAAATCAGACAAGGGGTATACAAGGTTGTATTCATTTACCTTAGTTATTGAAACTGTTAGCAGATCAAATAACCAGAGAAACTGGATTATATGTAGAAGAATGTGGAAACAGCATTGGAGGAAGGCTTATTAACAACCTTTGATATGCGAAGGACACGATCCTGCTTGGTGAAAGTAAGGAGGACTGGAAGCACTTGCTGATTAATCTCATAGATCACAGCTTTCCGAATGGATTACAACTCAATATAAACAAGGTAAAAATTCTCACAAATGTAGAGCTTGAAATTGTCAACGATTTTTTCTTGCTTGTATCCATAATCGAGGCTTATGGAAAAAGCAGTCAAGAGATCAAATGACAAGATACATTAGCTCTATTTGCTGCACAAGGCCTCTTTAGAGGGCTGGAAACCAGGGATGTTACTTTGAAGACTAAGATGGACTGGACCAAAGTCATGGTCTTTTCCATTGCTTATATGTATGTGAAAGTTGAGCACCCCATAAGGAAGACTAAAGAAGAGTCAATGTATTTGAACTGTGGTGCTGTTGAAGAACACTGAAACTACCATAGACTGCCAATGCTATGTACCAATGTGTTTTAGAACAAGTAAAGTCAGTGTTTCTAAGATGCAAGGATGATGGGGCTGTCAGGAAAGACCAGTCCCAGGAGAAGGAAAGCATGTGCAGTAATTGGAGGGAGAGTGAAAAAGAGGAAGACTTTCAATGAGATGGCTTTCATAGTAAATGCAACAATGGGCTCAGCTGGGATAATTGCAAGAATGGAGCATGACTGGACAGTGGGCTTTTGCTTGTTTGTTTGTTATTATTTATGTTGAATATAGGATTGCATTGAGTCTGAACCATCTCAGTGGCACCTAAAAACAATCATAATATAGGCTTGTCCAAATTTGTTCATTTCTTTTCTTTACTTTGCTACTAATTTGGGGATGAGATAATAGCTCATTGTTATTTTGATTTTCACTTTCTAGTGGTCAATGATTTTGATAATTTGTCCATATGTTTGCTTTTCTTTTGACCAGCTGAATATCTTCATAGGTGAAGCGTTTCCACAGACACTCTGCCCATTCGAAATTGAATTAGTATAGTTTAGCTTTTCTTATTGAACCATTGAAGCTTTCTGTATTTTTTATTAGCCAAAATTTTTATATGTCATTGCCAATAGTTTTCCCCATCAATGTTTCATTCTACTGCAAAGGGCTATTGAATTTTGTCAGCATCATTTGTTATACTAACGCTGCCTTATTTTATGTGCACCTTCCCTTTTTCAAAGATAAGCTATCCATATGCCCATGTATTTACTTCTGTGTTCTCATTTTGTTCCTTTGCTATACATATGTGTTGTATCGGTACCAGTCTCTTTTGATTCTCTTGATTCTGGTTTTGAGTTCAGGAGGTGAGAGTATGCCTACTCTCTTTTGCTGTTACTGTGGTTGTTAGTTGTGTTTTGATTATCTGGGTTATTTTTATTTTCTATATAAATTTTGTGATTTTATTTTCCCTCTCATTCAAGAATGATGTTGAAACATGGATTGCATTGCACTACAAAGCTTTCTTGGTGTGCTATTGACATTTTCACAGTGTGATATTACCTATCTATGAATGTAGTTTATGCTTTCTTTGGTTAATTCTTCTTAGATTTCTTATGGTAATTTTTTTAGGCATCACTGCCCGCAGGTGGTGGAAGTAGGAGGACCAGCCTTTGCTTCTGGAAGCCGGAATTGAACCTCCATCCCAGTGGGCCACAGTCCCGCGCACAACCACTACGCCACCGGGCTCAGCCCGGTAATTTTCTTTATATAAACAGTTTATCTGGTTAAATTTATTCCTAGGCACTTAATCTTTTGAAAGCCTAGGTTAATTGGTATTATTTTCCTGGATATTTTATCAGAATACTCTACATTATTGTCAAGGAATTTGATAGAAATGTGTAAACTTACTTTGTACCTGCTACTTTGCTGAATCTTCCAATTAGTTCCAAAAATTTTCTGGCTGAATCTTTGTGGTTGACTATGTATAGAATTATCTCATCTTCACATAGGAAAAAATTAGATACCTTCAGTGACCCTTTCTCATTTTATGGCTCTGACTAAGACTTCCCGTATAATATTTAATATAATTTTTTACTGGTCCTAACTCACAAATACTACCTTTGATAATGTCTTCTAAAGATTTCACAGGTTGGGCTTTATAAGTATATGAAGCATCCAGTTGGGTAGTTTTGCATATAAGATAAGAAGTTTAGGATAAATACTCTTTAGAATATGGATGTCCCATTTTGATGCCATTTGTAATACACTTCTCACTTCATCAAATTTCTTTTGCACACTTGTAAAAAATTTAATTGGTTGTTCCTAAGTGGCTTCATTTCTGGGCTTTGTATTTTGCTTTCCTGATCAATTTGCATGTGCTTTCTCAATAACATATAGTCTTGAATACTATAGATACATAGTGTCTTTTAAATCAGGAAGTGTAATTCTTACAGCTACAATAATATACATCTTATTCTCTAATGAGTTGTGCTTTTCTAGTTACTATATCATCCTGTACAAATTTTATAATGAGCTTTTCTATATCTATAAAGAATCTTTTTAATCGAATTTCTTTGGCATAATTATTTTTTTATTTTTTCACTCATTTCTATGTTGCTTCCTCCTGTCTGCATTACATCTTCTTTCCAAATTCCCCTATTAACCTTTGTGAAGCTCCCAATGCACTTGGCTCCATGCCCTTATAATAAAGTGACCAGATTTTAAGTGGGACAGCATTGACCGGATGTCTGGCGTGGGGGTGGGTTCTTGATTAAAAATTTGGTCTACATGGAGCAACAAAATTTTTCATAGAACACAAAAATAGTACTGAAATATATATATATATATATATATATTAATTTGAAAATGCCTGGTACATTGTCAAATTGTTAAAAAGCGGGACACCTTACCTTATAACCATAAAAACAAATTTTCAATTCTATGTATGTCAATATGTGAGTGCCATTGGTTTCTACATCAAGGCAAAAATTTTACTATAAAGACATCTTTTCATTATGCATGTCTTTTGTAATATTATTATGTAAATATTCCATAGCTGAATATGGTAAAATTTCCTTAATTAATAATTTATTCCAAAATACTCTTTATAATATTTATACTAAAAATAATATTGCTCTGAGCATTCTTTAAAAAAGATAGTGGTAGTAGACATGCCCTCTGGTCACAAGGAGATAGGAGAGGTACTCCCTGAAGACCTTTCCTGACATGTTGAGTGTAGTGACAGGGTAAGGCAGGACACGGCCCTCTAAGACCCAAATAGTACAAGTCAGCCATGTCCACTCTCTGCTACCAGACCAGTGACCAAAGCAGAGGCATAAGAGTACTACCACTGCTTGTTTAGACAGATAGAAAGCAGGCACGTTAAAGTTCTCAAACATCACTTCTGCCATCTTCTCACGGCTCTGGCTTGGGGTTAAGGAGGGCTCAGTCATGAGCACCAGCTGCTCACTGGGTATCACGCCAAGCTCACACTCGTAAAGGTGTAGCCAGAGTTTCTCCATGACATCCCAGTTGGTGATCTGGCCGCGCTCAATGGGATTGTGAAGGACCAGATCCTCGTCGTTGCACAGGGCTTCGTCTCCAAAGACGTAGTTCTTATTGGCTTTTGCCAAACTAAGTGACATCGCTTATGTCCCACAACGGAACTGATTATTTGATGGGGCCCAATCTCCCTCAAGAAACCGGCTTTACAGAATCCAGAGCCATTGTCAAAAACCACCGCCTGAGCGTCTAAACCGTGTGTACTAGACATGTCTACCAGGGCCTCTGCTGAGCTTCCCCCAGGTAACAGTAGAACACTTGGGCCACATTATGACGTCACTTCTGGAACGTTAAAGACCACAGAATTCCACGGTCCTCAAACTGTCCCCAAGTCAGAGCTACAGGCTGTTTCTAATTCCCATGAAATCGCCGCTCTTCTCCACCAGCCTGACTTCCTATCCCAGGGAGCTTACTAAAGCCATTTCAAGAATGGTTGTGCCCCACAAAGCAGTGTAACCAAGAAGCAATTGTACTCAGTTTGCGTATGAGGGATCTTAAAGGGACAAGGCTATCATCTAGCAGATTAGGTCAGCTTTATATTCACTGATTTATATTTAGTTTATTTCATATTGCTGAATAAAATACATATTATGTAAAATCAATTTCAACTTATATATCAATTCAATTTCAATTTCCCTTTTCAATTTATTTCTTTATCATTCTTAACATTGTGCTTGGGTATATGCTGCCCTTTGGATATTAAATGGTACATTATGCAAAGGCATGAGTGACTTCCTAGTCTTATTGTTCCTCTTGAAGTGCTGTATATTGTTTGGCTAAAAAATTGATGATGGAAATGAGTCACAGTTCTCGAGGAAATCTATTTATTATATTAATAATAAATAACATTTATAATAATAATATTGAATAGCATTTATAATAATAGCATTTATAATAATAATAAATAACATTTATTATGTTTTTTCTTTTTATTTCATTCTGTAATTTTACCCCACTCAGTTCAGAACCTTCTGATATAAGCCCTTTTATGAGCAAAGGATAATGATAACTGGCACCATTTAGTTCTTCTGTTCTTTGGATCCTAGAGGATGATGTTTGCGTGGTCCATTTGTCCATTTGAGTAACTGTTTTCATGCCTCTCCAATGT
This sequence comes from Nesogale talazaci, assembly GCA_004026705.1. Classification (NCBI taxonomy): domain Eukaryota; kingdom Metazoa; phylum Chordata; class Mammalia; order Afrosoricida; family Tenrecidae; genus Nesogale; species Nesogale talazaci. The sequence continues at coordinate 37,987 of PVJH01014901.1, read as the reverse complement.
TCTTCATTCTTCTGTTGCCAGGAAAAATCCAATATTTGTACCTTAGATGGCTACCCATGGAATTTTAAGACCCCGGTAACTGTTCACCAAAGTACAATGCATCACGTTATGTTTGATGGCATCAATTTAATTTGATATTCCAAAACACTGTGCTCCTGGGCCCCCAGGTCCATTAACTGATTACCTCAAAGTGTTGGTTGTGTCTTCTGGGGGGCATTTCTGGTAGGATGTGTGGATCTGAGAGAAAGGCATAAAAAGTTCAGGATGCTGCTGCATGTGATGGACGGGTCTTAAAGCTGCTGCATATCCACATACTTAGGTTGCTGGGACCCATACGGCCAATCTCCTGTAATCTGGTGTCAAGTCAGGTGGAACCTGTGGAGTATCCTGTGTTCCCATGACTCCTGGAAAAACTTCTGTCTCAAGGTAAATAAGACCCCAGACAAGCTCACCTGATAACCTTCCTCTTTAAACCTCTGCAACAAAGCCTATCGGAATGTTTCTAGCTTCCTCATACTAATAGCTAAGCTCCTGTAAAATGATTGGGTGATAGTATCCTGTAATATGATTAGTTGATTGCTCCTGTAATGTGATTAGATGAAAGAATCTTGTAAGACAATTGGGTGCTTACAGCCAAAGCCAACGACTGTGACTTCTCGTAAAGAGTGGTACACATTGCACGTGGGCCTTGTCACCTTTGAGAGGCTGTGCAGTACCCCTCAGAGTGAATGCAAAGGTTCTACAAGCTTGGTATTGGGGTCAGTGGAAGTCAGTGACTATCATGGCATGCTTGGTGGGAGCTTTGTGTTTCTCCTTCCCTACAGACCATGACATCAGTGCTCGGCATCGAGCCCTGGCCCATTCCATCCAAACAAAGAAGGTGAAAGAAATTGTGGCTAGAAAATGCTGCCAGCCCTTAGTCGGCAGTTCCATGACTCAAAGATCAAGTTCCCACTCACCACCAAGTAAACTAACACCTCCCCCACCCCTTCTGTTTGCCCAAGAAACACCTTGTGTATCCAGCTAAAAATAAAGCTGAATAAAAGACATGATTTTATTTAAAAAAAAAAGACAATTGGATGGCTGGCTCATCCATTACTCGGTCGGAAACATCTGATATACATGGCCCACATTGTGGGCCAATCATTTTTCATGCTGCAAACCCATGACCTGATAAGGATATGTTTGGAAACCAAGAAATATGTGAAAGAGATGCTCTGATTGGTCTATGAAACATATATAAGAATTTTTAAAAAGTGTAATAAAGTTAGGTCTCTGCTGTCAAGGCAGTGTCCAGAGTCTGTGTGCCAGATTGTATTGCCTCTGTCACCCTCACTTCCCTGTGTTCCACACCAGTGGCCACAGTATCTAAACCGCTATCTTAATTTTGCTCTTATACATTCCATCACATTCATGGATATAATTGCATCAGTGGTGAGTAGGAATACGCAAATACTTTCTGAAAAGCCTGTATATGTCTTTACCCATTCTCCCTCCCACAACCATTCAGCCTCCATGTCTGTCCAAGTGTCTGGCTGTAGATCACAATTGCTGCATTCTTATGCATACAATAGTATTTATTTATAATATCATTAATCTTGCGCTCCTGCCAGTGTTTTCAGTGCCTGCCTCCATCATTTTTCTTTTTTCTGACATCCCACTTATTAAACATTACTCCCCCACCCCTCAGCTCAAGTTACCATTCGGCTAGCGATTTGATATCCCTTCCAGTCTCACCTCATAAGCCCCCAAATCATGTTCCTTTTTTGCGCGAAAACTATTTGTTGAATTTCTTACTATCGTAGTTTGACACCATGTTTGCCCTCATTTGATTGGCTACATTCACTTAGTGTAATGTTTTTCAGGTTCAGGTAAATGATGAAATATTTCTCTAATGCTTCACGGTATTCCATTTTGTGTGCATATATCAGAGCATATTCATCTATTTTTTTTCCAAAAAGGGTCATTTTGCTTGTTTCCATCCTCTGGCCATTTTAAAGTGTTGCATATATAAATCTATGACAGGACTCATTACAGTAAGGTATATATCCAATATATGGAATTATGGATCATATTTCTATTTCCAACTTTTAGAAAGCATCATAAATGGCCTTGCCCTGCCACTTGTCTTCCCCTTCCCCATGTTGAGGGGGTTTGCGCACTGCTGTGGTGCTAGGAGCTGTGTTACCTATATTTCAAATACTGGCAGGGTCACCTAGGGTGATCACGTCTCAGCAGAATATTAAAACTAAGAAGAGACTACGAAACTTGCTCTTAATCTTACCTAAGGAATACAGAAAAATGATAAAGGCAAAAGCTAAACAGAAAATGACTAATGGCAGCTCAAGAAGGCAAAGTAAGATATTATGATGAAGTTCGCAAAAACTTAGCATTGAAAAACCAAGAAGAAAGATCTAAGATTGGGAAACCATATTCAGCATTATTTTTTTAATTAAGGAACTCATGAAAAATTCTAGCCTTGATTTGCAATATTCAAAGATTCTATGAAAAAAGAGAGAGAAATGTTGAGCAATTCAAGAAGGAAAGGAGACATTGGAGAGAATGAGTCACCATCACTTCAACAATCCACCATATCAAGAGGGAGTATCTGAGTATGAACCAACAGTACTTCAAAATGAATTTCAAGTGGCATCATATGTATTCTTCAACAATAAGCATCTTGGAACTGACAGAAAGCACATTGCAATGTTTCAATAAGCAGAAGAAGCATTGGAAGCACTTGCTCTTCTGTGTGATGGAATTTGGAGGAAACTGCTTTGTCAACTGAAGGGAAGAGATGAATATTTATGTGCATTGCAAAGACAGACAATCCGACAGGATGAGTTGGATTGAGTTCTAGAATACATCACAGGGCACATGGGGAACTTGTATATGGAATAAGAGAGAGCTGTGAAACAGAAAAAGGGAATGCTGCAGGGTTTAAAACCAGACAAAGTGTGTTCATGTTGTTCATGTTGTATCCACTTACTGTATTTATTCAGATGGTTTGCTGATCAAATACTCTGTGAAAGTGGATTATATATAGAAGAATGTTCAATCAGGATTAGAGGGAGTCTTATCAACAACCTCTGATATGCCTAGGACACAACCATCCTTGCTGAAAGTGAGGAGGTCTTGAAGTACTTGATGATGAAGATCATGGATCACAGCCTTCCCTATGGAATAACACTCAATATTAACAAGGTGAAAGGAATCACAAATGGACCAATGGGTAGCATCATGATAAATGGAGTAGTGCTTCAAGCTGTCAAGGATTTTGTCAGACTTGGATCCATAATCAGTGCTTAAGGAAGCAGCAGTCAGGAGATCAAAAGACAGGACACATTAGCTCTATTTGCTTCACAAGACCTCTACAAGGTCTGAGAAGCAAGGATGCTACTTTGAAGACTAAGGGGGCTTGACCCAAGTTCAGGGCCTTTTCCACTGACTTGTATTTATGTGAAAGTTAGACACTCAATAAGGAAGACTCAAGAAGAGCCCTTGTGTTTGAAATGTGGTCCTGTTGAAGAATACTGAAATCACCACAGACTGACCAAATTGTAAACAAATCTGTCCTGGAAGAAGTAAACTCAGAGTGCTCCTTAGATGCAAGGATGGTGAAGTTTAGTCTGACTTACTCTGGACATGTCAGGAGATCAGTTCTGGGAGGGGGCAGCATGGGTGGTAAAATAGGAGGGGAAGCAAAAAATAAGAAGACTTTCAAGGAGATGGACTGATACAGTGGGCTAAGTAGAAAAAATTGTAAGGATGGAGCAAGACTGCTCAGTGAGTGGTTTGTTGTTTGATTGTGCTAATGCTGCTCATTGGATAGCTTGGTGTCGGATCCATCTCAAGGATTCCTAAGAACAACAATAAAGAGGTTTGCCAGAATTCCTCGCTTTGTTTTCTATCCTTTGCAACTAATGTTGGGATGAGATGATATCTCATTATTGTTTTGATTTTCATCTGTCCAAGGGTCAATGATTTTGAGCATTGGTTCATATGATCATTTGTTTGTTTGTTTGTTTGTTTTGACCTGCTGAATATATTCTTAGGTGAAGTGTTTCCTCAGGCACTCTGTCCATTTTGAATTAAGTTAGTTTAGTTTTGTTTTCTTGTTTAAACTTTGAAGTTTCCCGTACATTTTATCTATTTGCCCCACTTTTGATACGCCATTGCCGATATTTTCCCCATCCGTGTTTCATTCTTTTCCAAAGTTGTATTCAGTTTTGCCAGAACCATTTGCTAGACTAACTCTTCTTTATTTGATGATTTTCTGCCCTTTGACTGTCAAAGATATGACAGGAATAGGTCAATGGATTTACTTCTGTGCTCGCAATTTTTTTCCATCGCTATACATATCTTTTATAACAGCACCAAGTTCGTTTGATTATTTTTACGCTTGTTCTAAGTTCAGAAAGTGTGAGTATGCCTACTCTGTCTTCTGTTGTCATTGTGGTTGTTAGCTGTGTTTTGATCATCTGGGGTAACTTTTCTTTCTTTATAAATTTTGTGATTGCTTGCTTCATCTTATTCAATAATAATGTTCTTGCAATTGCAATGGATTGCAGTTCCCTATATTTATAAATTTCTTTGTGTTGTATTGATATTTTTACAATGTCATTGCCTATCCATGAATATAGTTTATGCTTTCATTTGTTTAAATCTTCTTTGATTTCTTGTGGTAATTTTCTTTGTGTGGATTGTTTTTCTTTCTTTCTTTCTTTTTTGTTTTCATAAAGATTGTTCATATGGTTACATTTATTCCTAACACTTAATCTATTGAGAGGCTAGGTTAAGTGGTATTATTTTCCTGATTGCTTTATCAGAATTCTCTATGTTGGTGTCAAGGGATTTGATAGAAATCTGTATGCTTATATTACACTTTCTACTTTGCTGAATCTTTCAATTAGTTCCAAGAATTTTCTGGCTGAGTCTTTGGGGTTGTCTCTGTAGAGTATATGATGATATCAAGTTCAGACTGAAAAAAAAAACCTCATATGTCTTCAATGACCCTTTCTTACTTTATGACTCGGATTAGGACTTCCAGCTTAATCTTGAATAAAATTTTCACTGGTCCTTAGTCACAAAGACTCACTTGGGCATAATCATCTGAATGTTTCACAACATTGTTTTACAAGTACATTAATGAACAAATTTGAGTTGTTTTTCATATAAGGTAAGAAGTTTATTTTAAAGTACATTTTTGTATATGGATGTCCAACTTTAATGCCATTTGTTATACACTTCTCATTTCATTAAATTAATTTACACACTTGTAAATATTGATTGATGTTATGTATGTGATTTTATTCCTGGACTTTGTATTGTGTTTCCCTAATCTATCTACTTATGCTCCTTTAAGTACACAGAATCTTGAACACTAGATTCATAGTAAGTCTTAAAATTAGGAGGTATTATTCCTATAATAATATACATTTTTCGAAAATGATTTTTCCTATTCTAATTTATATGCCACTGCATATGTATTTTAGAATGAGCTTGTCTCTTTCTACAAAGAATCATTCCTGCTGAATTTATTCAATTTAACCCTTTTTTATTATATGATGTCTTTCTATGTCTCTTCCTCCTGCCAGCATTTATTACCAATTCACTATTAACTGGTGCAAAGCCCTGGATGTATACCCTCCTGCTTTTTTCCATGTTCTTATAACCATTAAAATACATTTTCAGCTCTATATATGTCCATATGGGAGTGTCATGGTTTTCTTTAACCTGGCAAAAATTATCATTTAAATCTTTTCATTTTTCATGTTTTTTTCAGCAGTATTAAGGGAATATTCCACAAATGAATATGGGAAATTTTTCTCCACAATTCATTCAAAAATACAGTTTATGATATTTTTCCCACACAATACTGCTTTGAGAATTCCTAAAATGAGAAGAGTACAATCATCAAGTAGAGGTGGAGAAGACTCATACAATTCCTTGTTGGAAGGCAGAGGTCCTGAGTTTAGAAAATTTTGAGCAAATGGTTAATTCTGTGCTTACCTGTCTGTAAATGAGAGGAGCTCCATGTGATTTAGCTACTCAATTCCATTAAACTCCAAGGTGCGTGGTCTCCAGAGCCCTAAGATCAGGGTGGCCTTGGTGAGCCCTAGGAACAGGGGAGCTTCCCTGAGCAGGAGGTCCAGGGACCTCCTTTGACAACATCCTCCAGGGGATAGGCTCAACTCACAAGTCAAGTGTTTCTTAGGAAGCTGCTAGCAGAAGGGAGGAAAAGATTGAGTGATGCACAAAGAAGGAAAGAGGCTACTCTGGTACGAGAAAAATGAAACACAATCAGAGAGGGCAAACCACGTTTTATTGAGGAATCACTTACAGCATGCATGTTCATCTCAGTGTCCCTGTTGCCCCTGTGCCCCAAGTTCTCTGCTTAGAGAGGACTTAGAGCTCTCTAAAACAATTTCCTCTGGACCACAGATGGCCCATACTCTTGAAATCAGACCTAGTGATCCACATCTCCTTGAAAGTAATAGTGGAGAGTTCATTATAGATGCACCCACCCACCCACAGAAATACTGATCATTCTAAGAGATGACCTTCATGGAGGGTCCTTGTTCAGCCATTGGCTCCAGCTCTGCGAAGAGGCATTCCTTGAATCCAGAAAACAGAATGGTGCCCCCAGATAGCACCACATCTGGAAAAAAAGGACATTCTGGATGTCAGTGTCACATTTCATGATGCTACCAATGATCATTTCCGGGTCTCCCAGGGCTTTGAAGGTCCACCTGGTTAAGTATAAAGAGGACCTCAGGAACATTGTACAATTGGTGCCCTAAGTTGATGACATTACCATCCGGACATTGGTATTCTTCCCCAAGGATCATCCAGGCTTTTCCATTCCTGGATCCAAAACCAGGTAGCACAGGCCTTCTTTAATTTCCTCCACCAAGGCTCTGTTGATAAAGCAGTGGTAGGCATTCCCTGTGGTCACAAGGAGACATGAGAGGTCCTTGCTGAGGTCCTTTCTTGACATATTCAGTGTACTGACATTGTGAGACAGGGCACGACCCTCAGAGACCAGAACAGTACAAGACAGACCATCCCTACTGTCCACGACCAGGCCGGTAACACTGGCAGAGGCATAGAGCACTACCACTGCTTGGTTAGAGAGATAGAAAACAGCCATGCTAAAGTTTGCAAACATCACTTCTGTCATTCTCTCATGGCTCTGGCTTGGGGTTTAAGGAGGGTTCACTGGGTATGACGCCAAGCTCACACTCATAAAGGTATCGCCAGAGCTTCTCCATGTCATCCTAGTTGGCGATCTGGCCACGCTCAATGGGGTTGTGAAGGATCAGAGCCTCATCTTTCAACAGGGCTTCGCTACCGAAGATGTAGTTCTTATTGGTTTTTACCAAACATACGTGAAATTGCTTTTGCCCCGCAAGATAACTGATTATTTGATGGGGCCCAATCTCCCTCGAGAATCCTGCTATACAGAATCCAGAGCCATTGTCAAAAACCACAGCTGGAGCACCTAAAGCGTGTATATGAGACATGTCTATCACCACCTTTGCTGAGCTTCCCCCAGGTAACAGCAGAACACTTGGGCCACATTATGACACCACTTCTGAAAGGTTAAAGTCCATAGAATTCCACGGGACTCAGACTGTCCACCAGGCAGAGATAAATGCTTTTCCTAATTTGCAAGAAAACTCCACGCTTCTCCATGAGCCTGACCTTTCTCAGGGAGTTTGCTACAGCCATTTCAAAGATGGTTGTGCCCTATGTAACAATGTAACCAAGATTCAATTGTACTCAGTGAGTGTCAGAGGGACCTTAAACGGACAGGGCTATGATCCAGTAGCACATTTTGCTTAGAGAGGCATGAAGCAGATAGAGAAAAAACCATAGCTACCTGCAGGTTGCTTTCAGAAATGTATGAACCCAGTTCAGAAGCACTTACTTAGCAACCCAGCTGTGTGATGTCTCCAGAGAACCAGCTTCTCTGATCAGCTGAGTTGTTAGGTGGGGGCTGACACAAACACATATCCATTTGATAAGAAAAAGGAGCTCTGTACCCAAGATCTGCAGTTCAAACCCACCAGCTGAGTGTGTCTGCCCCTGTAAAGTCTTCCAACTTTAGAAACCCTGTATAGGGTTATGTGACTGTATCCTGTTAGAAGGATGTGAGCTCCAGAAATGCAACTAGGTCAGATTGATCACAATGGAAACCCAGCTCCAGCAGAGACTCATATTTTTCTTATGAATTCCCCTAATGTTTGATTTCTTGGTTGTTGATTTTTCACAACTCCCTAGAGATATCGGTCACATAGCAATTCACCCATTTATTTCAGATTGGTACGTGATATTTAGTGTCATCAGAGATATGCTAAATAATCACCTGTGTCAATTTTAGAATATTTTCATCACCTACAAAAAGGAGAGAAAGAAAAAATTAATTCTTGTCAAAGCTAGTAAGACTTGGCTGGGTAAATAAAAAAAAGAAAGATCAAATAAGAAACGGAATAACTGATTCCAAGTTAAAAATCTCATGAAATTGTGATTTCCTTAAGTTTGAGTATATCATAAATCGCAACTCTCTCAAAACTTTCTACCAAAACAATAGCACATGAATCATGTTGGCTAATAATGTATAATTATTGCTTGTGTTGTTTTGCAACTTTTAGGATACTTCGTCTCTCTTTTGAACCATTCTCCACAGCTTTCATTTCACTAAATAGAGCATTTTCATTTTTACATTAAACCTTACCCTCATCTTCTTATAAGTATTTGGATGGCATATTAAAGAGAGCATTGTGTACCTTTTTGAATTCAACAAAGTCTTAAAACTTATCTCTCCATTCATACTGAACAATGAGGCAATCCAACAACATCCCCAACTTTCTATCATCATGATAATTTTTAAATGTGTTAAAAGGTTTGTTGAGTAGATCAGTCTTAAATTAATTGATTAATGTATGCTTTGTTTCTTATAAGTGATTGCAATACATATAATGCAATATCAATCCCACCTTATGTATTATACTCCCATTTCAATTTCTTGCTTCATCATGCTTGCGTATATGCTGCACTTTGGATATTAAATGGTTCATTATACAAAGGTGTGAGTGGTTTCCTAGTTTTGTGGTTGCCCTCAAGATGCTGTATATTGTTTAGCTAAAAAGTGATTGTGTAAAGGAGTCACAGGTCTGAAGGAAAACTAAGTATAACATTATTTATTTATTTATTTTTATATTTCATTCCATAGTGTTACACCTTTGTGTTCAGGACCTTCTTATGCAAGTTGATTTATGATCACGGGCATCAGCTATTGTTTCTCATCTTTGGATGCTGAAGGCTGATGTTTGTGTGGTCCATTTGTCCATTGTACTAATTGCTTTCATGCATCTTCAATGTTCCCCATTCTTCTATTGCCAGGGAAAAACCAATATTTGCACCTTAGATGGGCACTCATGGAATTTTAAGACCCTGGTAACTATTAGCCAAAGTACAATGCATAACGTTATTTTTGTGGGCATTATTTTAGTTTGATAACCCACAAGACTATGTTCCTGAGCCCTCAGGTCCAGGGACTGAGTACTTCTAGATGTTTAGTTCTGTCTTGTGGAGGTGTTCCTGGCAGGACCTGTGCATCTGGGAGAAAGGCGTAAAAAGTGTAGAATGGTGCTGCATCTCCTGGAGGGGTCTTGAAGCTGCTGAGTATCCGCTCCCTTAAGTAGCTTGAAGCCGTTTTTCCAAGTCTCCCGGAATATTCTGGTCTTGAGTCAGGTGGAAGCTTTTGGGTATTCTGAGTTTCCATGACTCCTGGAAAAGCTCCTGTCTTGAGGTAAATACGAACCCAGGCCAGCTCACCAGATAACCTTCCTCTTTAAACTCCTGCAAAAGAGGCTATCAGAATGCTTCTAGCTTCCCCATACTAATAGCTAAGATCCTGTAATATGATTGGATAATAGGATCCTGTAATACAACTGGGTGGTTGGTCCTGTAATTTGATTGGAAAAAATAACCTTGTAAGCCATTTGGGCTGCTGGCTCTTCCAGCTTTACCTCATTTACATAACTCAGCAAGAAATGCCACGTTTACAAAACCCACAGTGTGGGCCAATCTTTTTTTTTCATGCTGCAAACGCATGAATTTATAAGGATAGGTTTGGAAACCAGGAAGTATGTGAAATAAATTATCTGATTGGTGAATGAAACCTATATAATCGTTACAAAAGCTGTACTAAAGCTAAATCTGGACTGTTGAGCCTGTCTCCAAAATCTAAGTGCACCATTGAATTGACTCTGTCTCCCTCACTCCCTGCATTCCTGACCAGTTGCCACAGAGTCTAAGCAGCTATCTTAATTTTGCTCTTATACACTCCATCACATTCATAGTTATAATTGCAGCAGTGGGGAAGAGGAATACACAAATACCTTCTGAGAAGCCTGTATATGTATGCACCCATTCTCCCTCCTACAACCATTCAGCCTCCATTGCTGTTCAAGCATCTGATTGCAGATCACAATTATTGCATTCTTATATATGCAATAGGATTTTTGCATATTGTCATAAATCTTGCACCCCTGCCAGTGCTTTCAGTGCCAGCCTCCATCATCTTTATTTCTTCTGATATCCCTCTTATTGTACATTTTCCCACTGCTAACTCAAGTTAGCATTTGTCTACTGTGGGGCTAGAGATTTGATATCCCATCCAGTCTCACGCCACAAGCCCCCAAATCATGTTCCTTTTTGTGTGAGAACTATTTCTTTAATTTTTACAATCATGGTTTCAAACCATATTTTCCCTCATGTGAATGACTATGTTCACTTAGTCTAATATTTTCAAGGTTCGGGTAAATGATGAAGCATTTCTATAATGCTTCATAGTTCTCCATTTTGTGTATATATCACATTTTATTAATACAGTTTTCCAAAAGGGGTCATTTAGCTTGTTTCCATCCTCTGGCCATTTCAAACAGTGTTGCATATATAAACAATCTATGTCATGATTCATATTACCTTAAGATGTATGTCAAATATATGGATCATATATCATATTTCTGCTTCTAACGTTTAGAAAGCATCATATATTTTCCATAATGGTCTCCATGTCCTTAGCCTACTACTTGTCTGTCACTCTCCCTTGTTGTGGTGGCTTGTGTGTTGCTGTGATGCTAGAAGCTCTGTCACCGATATTTCAAATGTCTGCCGGGTAACCTAGGGTGAGCACGTCTCAGCAGAATTTCAAACTAAGAAAAGAATTTGAAACTTGCTCTTAATCTCAGCTAAGGAAAATCAGGAAATGATAATGGCAAAAGCTGAGTAGAAAATTACTAATGGCAGCTCAAGAAGACAAAGTAAAATATTTTAATGAAATGTTCAAAAACCTAGCATTGGAAAAGCAAGAAGAAAAGCCTGCAGTTGGGAAAACATTTTCAGCATACTTTTTAAATGAAAGATCTCAAGGAAGAGTCTAGCTTGTGTTTCAATATGGAAAAAAAAATTCTATGGACACAACCTTGAACAATACAAGAATTACCAAAGAGATTTGAAAGAATGTGTCACTGTACCAAAAAGAATTCTTCAACATTCAACCAGAGCAGGAGGTAGTATCTGAGTAAGAACCAACAGTACTGAAAAATGAATTAGAAGTTGTATTGAACGCATTAGCCAAAAATTAGGGTCTTGGAATTGACAGAAAACACATTGAAAGGTTTCAATAAGCTGAAGAAGCACTGAAAGCACTCGGTCTTCTGTGTCAGCTAATTTGGAAGACAACCACTCTGTCAACTGAAGGGAAGAGATGCTTATTTGTCCAGACATTGCAAAGGCAGGCAATTCAACAGGATGCTCTAATTATGGAATGTTATCACTGATATCAGATGCAAGTGAAATTTGCTGAAAATCATCCAACAATAGTTGCAGCAATGCATTGACAGGGAGCTGCCAAAGGTTCAGGACAGATTCAGAAGATAATGAAGGGCAAGGGGCACCATTACTGGTGTTAGATAGAGTTTCAATGGCAGCATAGAATAGCAGAAAGATGTTTATTTCCTTGTTTTATCAACTATGCCAATATGTTCAACTGTGTAGATCATAGCAAACTATGGATAGAGAAGAATTTCAGTTCTAGAATACTTCATAGTGCTCATGGGGAACTTGTATGTGGAATAAGAGACTGTTGTGAGACAGAACAAGGGAATGTAGGAGGGCTAAAAATCAGGTAAGGCGTGCTCACGGTTATTATCCACTTATCATAGATTTTCAAATTGTATGCTGATCAAATACTCAGTGAAAGTGGATTATATGAAGAAGAATGTGCAAGGAGGATTAGAAAAAGACTTATTAACAACCTTTGATATACATAGGACACAACTCTGCTTGCTGAAAATGAGGAGGACTAGAAGCTCTTGCTGATGAGGATCGTGCATTGCAACTCAATATAGACAAGGTAGAAATCCTCACAAATGGACCTATAAATGCCATCATGGCCAATGCAGTAGAGCTTGAAGTTGTCAAGGATTTTTGCCTTGCTGGATCCGTAATCAATGTTTATGGAAGCAGCATTCAAGACATAAAATGGCATGATATATCAAGCATATTTGCTGCACAATATATCTTTAGAGGGCTGAAAACCAAGGATGTTACTTTGAAAACTAAGGTGGACTTGACCCCAGGCAGGGTCCTTTCCATGTGTTCTATGTATGTGAAAGTTGAACAGTCAATAGGAAGACTAAAGAAGAATCAAAGAGTTTGAATTATGGTGGAGTCAAAGAATACTAAAATTACCATAGACTGCCATAAGTGTAAATTATCCTGTTTGAAGAAGTAAAGTCAGCGTTATCATTAGATGCACAGTCTTTGGACATGTTGTCAGGAGCGATCAGTCCCTGGAGGAGAACAGCATGTTCGGTACAGTAGAGGGGAAGGGAAATGGAGGAAGACTTGCAAGGACGTGGATTGATGCAGTGGCTGTAGCAATGGGCTCAACCGGAACAATTTTGTTGCACATAAGGTTGCTTTTGGTCAGAACCACCTCAATGTCTCCTAACAATAATAACATCTACTTGCAGGATTTGGTACTTCCTTTTCTTTCCGTTGTTACTAATGTTGGAATGAGATAATATCTCATTGTTTTTTATATTTTCAATGATTTTGAGCATTGTTCATATGCTTGCTTGTTTCGTTTGACCTGCTGAATATCTTCTTAGGTGAACTGCTTCCTCGGACACTCTGCCCATTTTACATTGAATTAGTTTAGTTTTTCTTGTTGAAACATTGAAGTTTTCTGTAAATTTTATGGACTAGCCCCATTTTTGATAATCTAATGCCAGTATTTTCCCTGTCTGTGTTTAATTCTTCTGCAAAGGGGTATTCAGTTTTGCCAGAATGAGTTGCTAGACTCTTCCTTATTTTATGTGTGTCTGCCTTTTGTCAAAGGTAAGATATCCATAGGCCCATGGATTTTCTTCTGCGTTGTCAATTCTGTTTCATAGCTGTAAATGTATCTGTTATATCAGTACCAGGCTCTTTTAAATCCCTGGATGCTATTTCTGAGTTCAGGAAGTGTGAACATTCCTACTCTGTCTTTTGTTGTCATTATGATTGTTAGCTGTGCTTTGGTTATCTGGGTCACCTTTCCATTCTATGTAGACTTTTAAAAATAATTTTATTGAGAAATCATACAACTCTTATAATGATAAATGTATAATCCAATGAATGCAGACCACATTTGTACCTTTGTTGCCATCATCATCCTTGAAACATCCTCCTTCAACTTAAGCCCTTGATATCAGCTCTTCATATTTCCTCTCACTTCCTACTCCCCCTCACTCGTGAGCACTTAATAATTTGCAAATTATCAATGTTTTTAATATTGTACACTGTGATATGTCCCTTCACCCACTTCACTCTTGTCTGTATACCAGGGAAGAGATTATATGTAGGTCCCTGCAATTGGTTCCCCCTTTCTTATTCACCTTCCCTCCATCTTCCCGGTATCAACTCTCTTACCACTCATCCTGAAGCAATCATCTGTCCTGAATTTCCCATGTTTCTGGCTCCTATCCATATCAGTGTGCATCACCTGGTCTAGCCGGATGTGTAAAGTAGAATTAGGATCATCATAGTGGGGGTGGGGGAGAAAACATTTAAGAACTATGGGAAAGTTGTATATTCCATTATTGCAACACTGTACCTTGACTGGTTCATTTTCTCCCTTCAACCCTTCTGTAAGAGATGTTGCTTCACCTGCCAAGATGGAAGATTTGTGACCCCCATCTGTACTCCACCTCATTTATAATTATGTAATTTTTAGTTCTTTGATGCCTGATACCTGATCTTTTCTACACCTTGTTGTCACACAGGCTGGTGTTCATCTTCCATGATTGCTTTGTTGTTCCTGAGCTAGATAGCTGCTTGTTTACTTTCAAGCCTTTAAGACAACAGATGCTTAATTTTTGACAGTCAGCCACCATCAGCTTATTTCACCACATTTGTTTATACACACATTTCTTGTCAGCGATCATATCAGGAAGGTGGGCACGCAATGTTGCAATTTTTAGTTCTTTGATGCCTGATTCCTGATTCCTTTGACTCCTTGTGATCACACACGTTGGTGTGTGTCCTCCATGTGGGCTTTGTTGTTTCTGAGTTAGATGGCCGCTTCTTTACTTTTAAGCCTTTAAGACCATGGATGCTATATTTTTGATAGCCAGGCACCATCAGTTTACTTCACCACATTTGCTTATGCACACATTTGTCATCAGAAACCATAGGAGGAAGGTGGGTACCCAATGCTGTGATTTTTAGTTCTTTGGTGCCTGATACCCGATCCCTTTGTCACTTCGTGGTCATACAGGCTTGTGTGCTTCTTCTATGTGGGCTTTGTTGCTTCTGAGGTAGGTGGCTGATAATTTATTTTTAAAACCTTAAGACCCCGGATGCTATATATTTTGATAGCCAAGCACCATCAGTTTTCTTCAACACTGTTGCGTATGCACACATCTTTCTTCTGTAATCGTGCCAGGAAGGTGAGCATCTTGGAATGCCATTTTAACAGACAAAGTGTTCTTGCATTGAGGACGTACTTGAGTGAAGGTCCAATGCCCATCTTCTGCCTTAATAATTTACTTTGGTTTTTAAAATACAGGGAACATTTTAAAAGACAAGATTTGTGTTCCCTGAGGATGAATATCAAAACTGCCACTTTTATGTGATATAAATTGAAGATCACAAAATTCTATGAAGAAGGGTTCGTCAGATGGACATTGCACTTTCAGAAATGAATTGAAGAATTTTCAGACTTGAATGAAAGATGTGTCAAGAATCAATACCTTCATACTCTTAATATTTTTGTAAAATAAAGTAGTCCATAACTTTATGCTTGTTTGAGACTGACCTGTTTGTCAATAAAGACTCTAAGCTCATTTCGGTTTTACTTTACTTTTCTTTTAGCCAGTTAAAAATAAGTTTCTATGATTCTTTAGAAATACCTTTTTACTTACCCCCATACTGCTGCAACAATGTTTGAGCTATCTTTAGTATAATTTTACTGGCATGTAATATTAATAATGCTATTCAATGATACACTATGGAGCATCAACTGTCTATGACATGGGCACAAATGTGAATCTTTTGCATTTTATTGACCAGATAGCACTCTTCCAAATTCCTTGGCAATTATTTGCCAAATATTCAATGTAGGTTGGACATTTTCCTTTAATACCATGAGCTCTTGATCATATACTAGCTCTTGAAATGTTTAGGTATTTATAATTATTTTAGTAGAACTGACATTTTATATACTGACCAGCTTCATTTAATGCTACTCTGGTGGTGGTAGTAATGGTGGTGGTGATGGTGGTGGCCATTGAGTCCACTCCAACCCATAGGAACCCTATGCACAAAGGAACAAAATCCTGCCTGGTTCTACACCATCCTCCCAATTGGTCCCATTATTTTAGTCATTGAGTTCATCCATCTCTTGAGGGTTTTCCTCTTTCTCTGCCCCTCTACTTTATCCAAATATTGTCATTTTTCAGGGACTTTTCTGTCCTAAAATATGTCCAAAGTATGTAAGAAGAAATCTCACCATCCTTGTCTACAAGGGGCACTCTTGCCAAACTTTGTACAAGACAGATGCTTGCCTTTTTACTGGTGCATAATGGTTTCCATATCCTTCTCTGGCACATTAAATAAATCTGTTGCACAAAATTTCTTTAAAGTACCTTGAGGACTAAGGTGAGTCTAAACCTAGCCCAAGACATGGTATTTTCAATTGCCTCATATGTATGTGAAAGTTGAATATTGCATACAATTCTATCCTAACACCTTTTCTCATAATGTTTGCTAGAGCAGTCTAACATTTTTTGTATGTCATATGCTCATTTTTAGCAGGTTATTTTGTTCTATCAATCCTGGGTCATCTTTTGCAACTTTAATATTTTGATGCAGTTTATATCAGAACTAATTATTCCAGATTCTTTAATCAACTTTCCTTATTTTTAAAAATCATCTGCTTGGGAATTCATACAGACATCATAACGTCCCATAGTTCAATCATATCAAGCAATAGGGTACAATTGCTACCACAATCGGTTGAAAAACATTCTTTTCCTTATTGACCTCCTTTATCTTGACTCCCTGTTATCACTCTCCCTCCCATGGCCTGCCAACTATCAACTGTACTCCTCAGGAATCCTTATTTTACTTTCTGACACCATAACTTCCTCAATCCTTGCTTTCATATACTAAAAAACAAACAAACAAAAAGAAAGGCATGTAACCAAAATTCAATAGGGTTACCTTCAAGACAAAATAAATCTGACATAAACTCCAATTTGGGGAGAAAAAAATTAAACCAAAAAAATTCCACAAAAAATGCTGATAATCAGGTCAGGCCTAATGTGCATCAGCAAGAAGAATCAACTGAAAAGGTTTTAACTACTCCCGTCAGGTTTATCACTTTGATCTCCTATAGTCATCTCTCAAATGCACTCTGTTGATAAACGGTTTCTTCAAATCCCTCTATTATGGATAGAGATCAATTTCAAATCTATCTTGTGCTCGCAGTATCATTACAAATAGAGATCAATTTCAAATCTATCTTGTGCTCGCAGCTTTCTGCAAATAAGAACCTCACAATTTAGTCTCTGATACTACTGAACATGGACGCTAATAGAGTCTGAAACTTACTCTTAATCATAGAGTAGCTAAGACAAATGGTAAAATGATGAAGCAAAATAGCTGAACAGAAAATTTCAAATACAACTGAAAAAGACAATGTAAAATATTATAATGAAATATGTAGTTAGTTAATCATAAAAGAACAATACCACAATCATACCTTGAAATGAAAGCATTAAAGAAAATTCTAGTCTTCAATTGAAATATTGAAAGATTTTATGGGCAAAATATTGAATGATACAGGAAACTTCAACCTATGGAAAGAACACAAAGAGTCACTGTACAAGGAAGAATGAGGCCACAAGTTCAAGAGGTAGCATATGAGCAAATGCTAAAGAAGAAGTAAAAGCTGCCCTGAATGCATTAGTCAAAAGTAATGCTTTTGAAATTGGTGTCCTATAAATATAAATGTTTCTACAAGTTGATGAAGCTCTGGACACACTTTCTAATGTAAGCCCAAAAGTATGACTGAAAGTGATCCACATTTCTACCCATTCAAAGAAAATCCAACAGTATGCTAAAAGTATACCATAACATTGATATAGCATGCAAGCAAAATTTTGATAATGGCTATGCAGCATTGGTTTTATAAACATGGAGTTTTCAGAAATGTAAGCAGGATTCATAAAGGGGTATGGAACAAGGGATATCATTGCTAATGTCAAATGGATTTTGACTGAAAAGAGGGAATACTATAAAACATGTTTACTTGTGTCTTATTGGCTACACATAGGTATTTGACTGTGTGAATTAAAAGTGAAACTATGGAAAACCTTGAGAAGAATGAGGAAACAAGAAAATTTTATTTTGCTCATCATCAAAATTTTGCTCATTATCATTATCCCAATTCTAATTACACATCTGGATACACCAGAGGAAGCACACTGGTTCAGAAAGGACCTGGAAGCACGGGGTAACCAGAACAGATGATCCCTTCAGAACCAATGGTGAGAGTGGTCATACTGGGATGATTAAGGGAAGGTGGGGTAGAAGGGGGAAATAGAATACAAGGATCTATATATAACCTCTTTCTTAGGGGTAGACAACAGAAAATTGGGTGAAGGGAGATATAAGACTGTGTAAAATATGACAAAATAATGGTAATTTATTCATGAGGGAAGGAGACAGGGAGGGGATAGGGAGGGGGGGAATTAGGAGCTGATACCAAGGATTCAATTAGAAAACAAATGTTTTGAGAATGATGAGAGCAACGAATGTACAAATGTGCTTGACACGATGTATGGATGTATGGATGATGATGAGTTGTAAAAGTCCCCAGTAAAATGATTATATTTTACAAAGACCTATATAAGTTGAAGAATAGTCTGTATTCAAAGATAGGCAGGTTTAATATTCAGAAAAGGTCAATACTATCTAAAATAATAAAAAATAGTATGCTATCCAAATCCACATCCCAAAATACACTCTTTAAAGAAATAGAATGATTAATTATCAACATAATATGGGTAAGCAAAAGACTCAGAATAAGCAAAGAACTTCTTTAAAGCAAGAAACAAGTAGGGAGCCAGAAACTACCCAATCTAAAAAAGTTACTACTACATAGCCATAGTAGTCAAAACAACCTTGCAATTGTACAATGAGAAAGATATAGCCTAATGGATCAGAACAGAAAATCTAGACATGTATACATCAGCCTACAAGCAACTAATCTTTGGCAAAATCTTGGAAATATCCAGTGGAACAAAAACAGTGTCTTTAACAAAAGATGTTGGACAGACTCAATTTCCATGTGTCGAAGAATCCAACAAGAACCACATCTCCCCACACCCCAAAAAGAACTCAAGTTGAACTAAAGACTGAGGTGACTAAAGAAACAAATCCACTAACACTCACACAAGTTTAAGAAAGAGCTTTAAATCAAGAAGTAATTATATATCAAGAAACCATCCCCATCCAGTTCCACTTAAGTCCCTAAATCAGATACTAGTCTATATGTGCACCTTCACTTACAGAGTCACAAGTAGTGATTCAGAATGCAGGCAAATCACAGACAGATGGGCACAACGTCACATAGATCCAAGGTTGGACATCAAGCAAGGAGGTAAAGGCAGAGAAAGAGAGAGAAGAGGAGATTCCTAAAATCCTCCTGATGAGAAAGTCAAACCCCTAAGTTGTCACCACCAGGCTGTGACCTGATTAACAGTTTGTATACCACCCCTCCATTTGCATATGTCTTCAAATTCAGATAAAATTATCTACCACAAAGACTTAAAGGTAAATCTCAGAATTTAAGTTCACTAATAAGAACATTGGAACAAATAATAAAAGAAGCACACACAGTCGAAGACAAGATAGGTAAGACTGGGACATGCTGAAATTACATCAGTTATGTACAACCAAAAGCTTCATTAAAAGAGTAAAACAGCAGAGGTGGCGTTCTCTGGAGGCTTATTACTCATGTAGTACCACAAATGAATCCAGGGCTCCCATTGTCATTGCTTCTGCTCTCTGGATTCTCACAATTTAAACTCTCATACTGGTCTTTCCTTTGATTTTCGATTATATGGATGATAATCCTTTGATAATCTGTCCTATGATGGATCTGTCATAGTATGGGTACTGTTTCCAGTGTGATGGATTCTGTGTGGTGTTACACACTGTGGTGGTCTCATGTGTGTGTGAGGCAGTTGTTGGATTTCTGCGTAGGAAAAATCTGGAAAGTATTTTTTGCTTTGCTTTTATTAATTCTCTAAATGTTTCCTTATTTGAGAGAACTTTTATTTCTCCTTCGAATTTGATGGAGAGCTTTACTGGATAAGATATTCTTGAATTGCAGGTGCTGTTTTTCAACGTTCAGAACATGTTGCTCAAATTTCTTCTTTCCTGCATGGTCTCTGAGCAAAGGTCTGAGTTTATTCTTAGCTGTTTATGTTTCTATGTGTGCAATTTTCTTTAGCTCTCTCATAATTCTCTCCTTTTACTTGAAGTTGGATAACTTGACTATTTTATGCTGATATAGGGCTTTTTTTGTTTACTCTAATTTGTGCCTTCTTCACTTCCTGAATGTTTTTTGTCTCTCCTCCTTTGTGAAATTGGGAAATTTTTCTTCCAAGAATCACCTTACTGCTTTAATTGTAGCATTATTAGTTTCTTCTGGCTCAAGAACACCAATAACAAATATAATTTCAATTCAAGGTATCCCTCATCATCTCAAGGATTTTTTGAGATCTTTTGTTTTTCTGTTTGATTGTTTCCCTTGTTTGCTGAATTCTGCTTGATATCTTTGAGTCTGTTGATTCAATTTCCATTCACTCTTTTGGTCAGTTTGTGAAAATTGTTCTTAATCTCTGCTATGTGATTCTTTATCAACTTGATTTCCTTTGGGTGTGAGGCTTCTAGTGTCTCCACTTTTTCATCTGTTTTGAGAATTGATCCCTTAATTTCTTATGTGGCTCTAAGCATTATTCTTTTGTATTCTCTGACAATACTATGGCTCCTTCTTCTGTGTAATTCACAGTTTGGGCAATTTTCAGTAAGTGACATTTGTTTCTTCTGATTTGAGGAGTAACTTGGTTTGATGCATTATGTTTGAGCTGAAGGTGTCTAGATCGTGCTCCTTACTTCCCTAGGCTGGCCTGCTTTGGTGGTGTGGCGGGAGGGTGGGGGAGGGAGGCACCTGCCACGACTAGAGAAGAGAGTTGGGCAGAGGAATTCTCCATCAAGGGCATGAGGGAGACCTCAGTAGGACTCTTTGTTCTCTGTGGGAGAAAATCTGAATGGGGAATCTGTACCGAATCCCACAGCTCTGAGTTCTCAACAGAGCAGTTTTCAACCTGTGGGAGACCACCATTTTGACAGTCACATCAATTCATAATGGTTCCAAAGTTACAGTTATAAAGTAGCTAGAAAATAATTTTATGGTTGGGTGGGTGTCACCACAACATGGGGAACTCTATTGAAAGGGTGAGGCTTTAGGAAGGTTGAAAATCACTGATCTAGGCCTTGTTTCCAGTTGTTCTCTGAGCCACACAAGGAGAGCACTAAGAAGGGAACACTCCTTTGACACCATCTTCCTGAAGTCAGCTATTTTAGCATTGTATTTCATATTAGATGCCTTTAGTCTTTATGACATAGAGATAACATATAAAGAAAATTGAACTACTGTTTTTTTCCATAAACAAGTAATTTGCATGTGAGCATTTTATTTTATTTTATTGCTGTTTCTTCCAGTACTTCTTGCTAAGGGAATGTAACAGGCTTGTAATCATTACACCATGACTTGCAGACAGACATCTTAGTCCTTAAAGTAACATGTTTGCTTTTCAGAACTTTAAAGAAGTCTCATGCAGCAGATTTACCCCATTGTAATGCATAATTCCATCTCTTAATTCCTGCTACCATGATCAGTGACTGGGAATTCAGCAAGAAAAAAATCCTTAACAAATGTCCACTTTTCTTCCTCCATTTATCATGATTTTATCCATTGGTCCAAGGGACCTTGGTGGTATAGGAGTTGCACACTGGGCTTTGATCTGAAAGCTCAATAGCAGTAGGACACCGCCAGCTACTTCCCTGGAGGAAGATCGGGCTTTTGACTTCAACAAAGAGTGACAGTCGTAGAAACCTACAGGGGGCAATTCTACCCTACCTTTTTTTTCTGTTCCTACAACCAACTCTAATCCAAGTACACGTTCCTCATGAGCATCACCAAGTATTGTGATATTCTCATTCATCTCAAAGCTACCCATAATTTGTTCTGATCCACAGAGACAAATGCCTTTGCATAGTCAGCAAACAGAACGAAATAACTTTCTGGCCTTCTCTGCTTTGAACCAAAATCCATCTGACCTCATCAATGCTATCCTTTGTTTCATATCCCCTTCTGAATCTGACCTGAATGTCTGGCAGATCCTCGACCGTGGTGTTGTTAGAAAATCTTCAACAAAATTTTACTTGCTGTTGAT
Organism: Nesogale talazaci; assembly: GCA_004026705.1. Lineage (NCBI taxonomy): Eukaryota > Metazoa > Chordata > Mammalia > Afrosoricida > Tenrecidae > Nesogale > Nesogale talazaci. The sequence continues at coordinate 15,899 of PVJH01014901.1, read as the reverse complement.
ATAAATAATATTATTAAACCATTTCCACACTTTGTTGGGTCAGTTTTCTTTGAAATGAGAACCATTTTGTATCTCTTCCAGCCAGTTGGCTAAGTAACTGTCTTCCAAATTTCTTGGTACAGATGAAGGCAACATTTTACTTCAAATGGATAGTGAACTCTTCTTTTTTCAGATGGATGCAATGCCATTGCTCATGAACTTGGCATTCTTGGCAAATGACTGTGTTGCTCAAAAAACCCAATAACAGTCCATTTCAACCACTAATGCCGAGGTTATTGATATTTACAAGATTCACTTCATATTTGACCACCTATAATTTTCCTAGCTTCACATTTCATATATTCCATGTTATAATTTTAATAGATGTTTCAACTATTCCATCTCTTTTAGAATCAGTATTTTATACATTAGAATAGTTTTTAAGAATAAAAAAAGAATCCCCTAAGTAATACCTTGTCAGCTAATACTGATGATGTTCCAACAATGCTTTGGTGCTACAGTGGTTTTCTTGCATATTTTTAAAAAGCAGTTCTGTAACCCCTCCTCTTATAATAATCAGTTATTATCATGTAGATCTTCTCAATCCTTACGCACCTAAAGGAATCACAGAATATAAAGGTGCAATAGCAAATTGTGGTTAAGAAACCAGATGGTGCCCAACTATCAGAAAGAATATTGGCTGAGGATTTAAATTCTTGTCTTACAAGCAGCTAAATTGAGTTGACAGCTAAATCCACATGGAAGAAAAAACATTAGACTGTGTTATCCAATAAATGTAAATAAAAAAATCCAATATCTGAGGAGGACAATGTATTAGAGTATAAATTCTGAACATCCAACTTGCAGAAGGCTATGCATGACAGTGAAAGTCAATATTCATGCACAGAGATACCAAACAGGGTCTGTATTAGATGCCCTTGGATTATTTATCAAGGATTTGAAAAGCCCTGCTTATAGACAAAGCAGATCAAAAAGTGAATGTATTATTTCAAATATGGTTAACATCTTATCATGTGTTTTTTAATCCATTCTTAATTTGTTCTATTTTTATTTTGTTATTTTGCTAGTGAATTGAAAAAATGTAACTAATGCTATTCAATAAATTGTTAAATGGAAGTATTAAATAAAAACCTAATCTTTAGTGCACATTTTCACTGAAATTTAAGAAAAATCTATTTTAAAAATTAGTCATTAATGTATTTCTGTACATTGCATTATTCATCATCAGCATGTAGTTGCCAAAAATTTGACTGAAGGATTACATGGGTTATATAATATAATTAAAGCAATCAACCAAATCTGGAGCAATTCATTAAGTCGCTGATTGTTTGGACAAATTTATATTTTAAAAAGTGAAGAATTCAATCTCTTGCTGCTTTATAGAGAAGCTATTTAGCTATCAAAATATGCCTGCTTGCATAAGTTTTAGAAATTCTTTGTCTCAATGCTAGTCTCTAGAATAAAAATGCTTTTTAGAAGCAAAGGTGATGCATTATGAGCTAACTTGATTCTTAAAATAACATAGCTTATTGGACAAACTTATCTAATAAATTTAATGTTACAAATTTACAGTTACAAAAGGGTGAACTGAAATTAATCTGATTAAAAACTATTATTTCCAAGCTTGTGACAACACTTCTTCTGTAGAAGTGTACTTTAGGAGGAGGGAAATTCAGCCAGTTTATAAATTCATAAACAGCAGAAAAACATGATGAAGACTGGTTTATCTATTGCGAACACTTGGAGGTTCTTCATTCTGACTTCAGTCAGTGATTTGAAGATATCCCTATGATGCCCAACTCAATTGGATTTCAGGGACATACACTGAAGTATTTCCAAACTTGCCAGAATAACTAATAAAGGTAACAATGGTTGAGGAATTGAATATTAACTTCAAATTTAGCTTCCAGCAGTTCTAGTCACAAAAGTAACTACCTATACTTTACCTAGATTGTGGACTCAAGTTTTTAGATTTATTTCTTTCATCATATTTAGTAAAATGTGGATTCAATGTGATCGCAAATCTATCAAGTAAGAATAGAAACTGGCTGCAGCTAGCTAATCACTGAGATTTAAGAAAATGCTGACAAAATACAGCTGAACATCAATAAACTGATAGCAGTGAACTAGATTCATCTTTCTCATGTGGGTTATTTTAGGGTTGTGATTTTTTTTCTTAATATTACCCTTTGTTATCTTAATTATTTGCTTGTCATATGAATGCTACCAATGATTTGTTTTAAAAATTTTCAAGGTCAAGTTTCAATATATCTAATTTATAGTATATTTCTTTGCTATGTTGTAGGAAGTAAATATAGATACATAAAATACTAAAATTTGCCATTGCATCTGTCTACTTGTTCACTTTAAATAAGATAGATTTCCAGGGGGAGAGTGCATTTTTTTTTATTTTCTGAAAAGGGTGCAATAGCCAAAATAATTTGGGAATCTCTGCTTTGGAAGGTCACTGTCAGGCAGAATTAATTCAATAGCAGTTGGTTGGTTTTTCTTTCTTTGCTTGTTTTAATATATCCTTTTTAAGAGACCAGGTTGCATAGTGATTTCAACACTTGGCTATTAATATTGAGGTTGCTGGACCAATACTCCAGCTGTTTCACTGGAGAAAGCTGAGGCTGTGCTCCTAAAGTAACTATTATATGAAAATTAACAGGACTGGTCCCAGGAAGGTGGAAGGTTAAATACATCTCAGATCTTTCCAAATATGCTAACTGGTAACTCCATAACCTCTCGTATCAAGTACCACCTTCTTCCCTTTAAATACTAATTTACCCCAGGGTTTTGTAATTCTCCTCTATGGTCACTCAGAAGTCACTATGTAAAAGAATATGGCTCACATCTTCCTTGTGTGGTAAGTCCCCAATTCAAGTCCATCTGGAGAGTTCTCTTTATCCCCAAGACTGTGAAAACTCCTAAAGCTAGGTCAGAGGGTCATCAGCGACTGATTTCAAAAAAAAAATAAAATAAAAAACAGGTTCAGCAGAAAAAGGCAGACCAGATGCAAGAACGAAAGGATGCTTTTCACACCTGGATTTTGCTGGCAGATGATTTATTCCCCTTTGCTTCTCAGAGGGGACATTTTTGAACCAAGCAGTGTGGCAATCACAATGGGTCCTGTTTAAAAGTCCTTATGACTAAATCCTTCTGCAATCTTCCCCCACCTTCTCTTACTCATATCCATCAGGCAAGCGTTTTGTTGAGAGCTACAGAGACTGTGGCTAAAAGAGCCACATTAAACTAGTCACTGCTCTGCAGCTACCATATCTATTTGGAGCTATTCTTCTTCACCCTAGAGATTCACTATGACGCAAATCAACCAAATGCAAGTGGGTTTGAACTTTTATTAATCCATTCATAGCTTTTCCAATTGATTTATGTATGTAAGAATAGTAACCCTTTGTGCCTAATATCAAATTATCTATAATTTACCTTGTCTTTTATTTTCCATTTTTAATTTCTCATAGTATTGTTCCATTCAAGTAAAATAGTTATAAATCAAGATTGATTTATTATCTCTGGATTTAGGGTGATAAGAATACTTAGCAGCATTGTGGGTTAGTCATTGCAAAATCAGCACTTCAAATCTACAAATTACTCTGTCTCAGGAAAGTGAAAATGCCTACTCCTGTGACTATTTAGTCTTGGAATTTTCATATAGGACTTCTATAAATGAAATGAGTTTAATGGCAGTGAGTTTTGCTTGATATAAGAGTTATGAATCAGAATTGATTCTGCAGCAACAGTATGGATATAAGTAGGAAACCTTCTTGTGCAATGGTTTAGTGCTTAACTCTTAATTGAAAGGAAGGCAGTGGAGAAAGATATTGCTGTTTGCCTCTGTAAAGATTATAGCCTTGGAAAGATTATAGGCAGTGCTCAATGTTGTGACATTTCACAAGCACTTCTCAATGTTTGCTACCAAGGTGTCTCTGGGTATAATATAATTTAAAAGAACAAAAATATAGAAGTAAAACATCAAAAAATCAAACTATACAGGGACTTATCTACATATTTTTCACTGTTTGCATAGCTTCATGCATTCCTTCTGGATGTCTGGTCTATTTTGAGTTTTTATAAACTATTCATTCAATTCTAATTCATAGCGGTTTTATGACGCAGAGCTAAATTGTTTGATAGGGTGGCTGAGACAGTAAATCTTTTCAGGGTCAGACCACCCTGGGTTTCTCCCAAGGAGTGGTCAATGGGTTTGAACTCCCATTCACTTGGTTAGCAACCCAACATGTAACCCACTGTAGTGCTAGGGATTCTTTTGAGTATTTTTAGGTGTGGTGGAAAAAAGAATCTGGCAATAGCACAAAGCACTGGATTGCTAACCAAAATGCTAGTAATAAAACTCACCCAAACATGCCTCTACGAACGAGACTTGAGATCTTCTTAGGAAAGGTAGCACTTTCTCTTTTCTTTTTTTTTATTTTATTGTGAGCTCTGACAGCTCTTATCACAATCCATACATATATCAATAGAGTCAAGTCCACCTATACATAATTTGTAATCATCTTTTTCAAAACATTTTCTTTCTATGTAAGGAGTTAGTATCAGCTCCTCATTTTTCCCCTCTCACCCTCATGCTCCCTCCCCCCTTGATCCCTTGATAATTTATAAATTATTCTTTCTTCTCTTGTCTTACACTGACTCTGCTGTCACCTTTCACCCACTTTTATGCTGTTCATCCCCTTGGGAGGGGGACCGTACCCTGATTATTGTGATTGATTCTCTTTTATTCTGTTCCCCTTCTCTCCCCTTTCCTCCCCTCCCCTTCTCTCCTCTTTCCTCCCCTTCTCTTCCCTTCCCTTTCCTTCCCCTCTCTTCCTAGTACTGCTGCTCCCCTTAATAGTCCTGAAGGTTATATCTATTCTGGATTCCCTGTATCATGGGCTCTTATCTGCACCATTATGCATATTCTGGTATAGCTAGATTTGTGAGATGAGATTGGGGTCATGATAGTGTCTGTGAGTGTGTGTGTATGTGTGAACATTAAAGAGCCAGAGGAAAGTTGTGTTTTTATTTCAGCGTTATACTGCACCCTGACTAGCTCATCTCTTCCTTGTGGCTCTTCTTATGGGGATGACCAATGGACTAGTGATGGACTTCGAGTTTCCACTATGCCCTTCCCCTCATTCCCATTGATATGATATGTGTTTGTTTGTTTGCTTGTTTTTTGAGGTCCTTTGATACCTGGCCTCATCAACACCTCATGATCACAGGCTGGTGGGTGTATTCCATGTTCGTTTTGTTGCTGCTCACCTAGATGACTACTTTCTTATCTTTAAGCCTTTAAGACCTCAAAAGCTATGTTTTTTGATAGCCAAGCACCATCAGCTTTCTCCACCACATTTGCTTATGCACCCATTTTGTCTTCAGAGATTGGGTCAGGGAAGGGGAACATCACAAAGTACTGTTATAGTAGACCAAATTGTTTCTGTGTTTAGGGAGTACTTGAGTGGAGGGCCAATATCCATCAGGTGTCATAATACTTTATAAGTTAATATGTGTACATAGATCTGTTTCCCTGACATTATATCTAACTGTTTACATATATAATGTCTGTATTCAGACCTTTATAAATGTCTTTTGTCTCCCAGTTCTTTCCTCTTTTTCCTTTTACATTTCTCCTGCCCCACAATCCTGTTTGTCCTTCATTTGTGTTTTGGTAATTCCTCTCAGCTTCATTGCCCTAGATTGAGCCACCCACCCCCCAAAACATCCTATGCCCTTCTTGCTATCCATTTTAGATCAATTAGTCTTCTTTTGTTCCTGTGTTTATTGGCAGCCACCTCCTTTTTCCTCACCTCCCCCTCTCTCCTCTCCTGTGCCCCCCCCCGGGAACTGTCAGTTCCATTGTTCTCCCTATGGATTGTTCACACCCCCTATATTTTCCACATAGACTTGCATAGACAATAACATGAATAAAACAAAGCAAAGCAAGGCATAACAAATAAAGAAGACAAAAAATGAATCCGCAACAACTAATACATCAAAACAAGACCAAAAAATGGAAAAAGGAAAATAAAACAACAACAGCAGAAGGTGAAAAGCCCTCAAAAAGTTCCAAGTCTGCCCATTGACCTTTATTGAATGTCTTCCATTTAAGTCCCCAAGTCCACCTTTGCCATTCCTCAGAGACTGTGCTGCTCTGGTCCCCTTGCTACTCTGCTATACACCCTTAGTCTTCACCCCAGTGAGTTGGTGTCAGATCAGGTACTTCAGCACCTTGTTCCCTGGGCTGTCCCCCTTGGTGCTGTGTGTTATTGATGGATGCCACTGTGTCTCATGATGGGGACAGCCCTGTAATTCTCTCTGTGCATTGGGAGCTCTGAACCAGAATATTGTCCTCAGGACTTGGTGTGCTGGGTGTGTTCCATCCCCTCCTAAAGGTAACAGTTTGAAAGCTTGCATGAAACATGATTTCCAACTGATGCTAAGTAAAACTAGGATATAAAGGATTTTTCGAGTTTCTAGGCCTGTGAATTTAGAACAAAATAACTTGCTAAAATGTATTTTTCCTGGGCTGGTCGACATCACCACATTTCCCCCTCCTCCCCCTCTTCAATGTCCCCTACCCTGGAGCCATCAGACTTGTCATTTTCGCCTCCAAACTCTTTGTCCAGATAGACCTATAGAGCTAGAAATATGTACAAAAAGGGTCTCCTAAAGTGGAGCAACTTAAGCACATAAAACAATGATAACAACAGCAGGAAACCCCCTCAATGTACTATACAATGTGTAACAGAATAATAAGAATAATAGCAATATAAGAACCTGTATAAAGTTCAAGGTCTGTAGTTGACCTCCTAGAATGAACCCTGGTTGAGTCAGATAGGGTGCCAATACCCTGGCCCCAAAATATATCCTTGTCACTCCATCTGTGACTATAAGCTCTGTTGCACACTCTTAGTGATTTGCATTGGTGTGGTTGTGTCCAACAGGGTATAATCTTGACCTCGCTTCTTCTTCCTGGCCCCAATAGGCCTTGGGTCTGCAAGAGTAGCTGTATTTCTTAATGGGACTGGCCGTGTAGTCCTCTTTGTGCAGTAGCTGTTCTGAGTGGGATTATTGCCCTGAATGCTTGGTGGGCCAGAATGCACGTCATTCTCTCTTCCTCCCCTTTCATTTGTTCTCATGTGCTCTCATCAGGCTTATCTCACTCCCCAAAGGGAATAACAATTGATACAAATGCAGGGACAAGGTGGGTGAGAGAAGGCCAATAGGGATTGATTAAGACTAATGTAACAAAGAAAAAATACTGAAACCCAAATGGAGAGTGAACATGATAATGGGACAAGAGGGAGGCAAATGGAAAAAGAGGAAGGAACTGGGGGATAATGAACATTTATAGAGGTTCAAATACAGGCATGTACATAGGGGCATATATTTATAAGTGAGGATGGGGAAAGAGATTAATGTGTATACTTATAGGGTTAGTAGTAGGACAACAGATGGGCACTGGACCTCCACTCAAGTATCTCCTCGGTTCAAGAACCCTTTGTTCTATTAAATTGGCATTCCAAGATGCTCACCTTTCTGACATGATCACTGAAGGCAAATGTGTGCATAAGCAAAGGTGGTGAAGAAGCTGATGGTGCCCGGCTGTCAAAAGATGGAGCATCTGGGGACTTAAAGGCTTGAAAGTAAACAAGCAGCCATCTAGCTCAGAAGCAACAAAGCCCACATGGAAGAACCACACTAACATGTGGAATCATGAGGTGTCAAAGGGATGAGATATCAGGCTTCAAGAACTCAAAAGCACAACTTGGCATGCTCACTTTCCTGATATGATCCCTGGGGACAAATATGTGCAAAAGCAAATGTGGTGAAGAAAGCTGATGGTGCCCGGCTACCAAAAAGATAAAGCATCTGGGGACTTAATGGCTTGAGTAAACAAGCGACCATTCAGCTCAGAAGCAATAAAGCACACACGGAAGAAGCACACCAGCCTGTGTGATAATGAGGTGGTGAAGGGATCCGGTGTCAGGCATCAATGAGCTAAAATTATATTATTATTAATGAAGGGAAGTACAGATTGGGGACCCAAAGCCCATCAATAGGTGAGGTGACATCCTTTTGCAGAGGGGTTACAAGGAGGAGATGAGTCAGTTAAGATACAGGGTAGGAGCTATGAAATATGCAACCTTTCTCTAGTTCCCAAGCTGCCTCCCACCCACTATCATGACCCCAATTCTACCACATAAATCCAGCTAGACCAGGAGATGTATAGTGAAGTTGGAAACATGGGAAACTTAGGCTAGATGATCCATCAAGACTAGTAATAGGAGTGGTAATACCAGGAGGGTGGAGGGATGGAGGAATAGAAAGGGAGAACCAACTTCAAGGGTCTACACGTTGCCTCCTATCTGGGGCACAGACAACAGGGAAGTGAGTATTGGGACACATTTAACAGGGAAGTGAGTGTTGGGACACATTGTACAGTGTACAGGATGAAAAAATAATTTGTAAATTACTAAGGGTTAAAGGGGAAAGGGGGGGAGGAAGGGTAATATAGGGATCTGATAATGGGGGCCTGGAGGGAGGGAGAATGTTTTGAGAGTGATGATGGCAATGGGTGTCTAAAAGTGGCCTGCATACAATTGATTTTGTTAGGGATTTTGATGGGAGTTGTATGGGCCCCCCGATAAAATGATTCATTAAAAAAGGGGGGGAGAGGAAAGGGGAGTTTTTTTAAAAAATAGGAGCTTGTACCAAGGGCTTAAGTGGGAAATGTTGGGAAATGTATGTGGAAACATGTGTGCAAATGTGCTTGATACAAATGATGTACTGAATGTTGTAGTAGCTGTAAGAGCCCCCAATAAAATTTTTTTAAAAATGTATTTTTCTTCACAGGTTGGAGAGTTTTTCTTCTTCCTGTATGAGAAGTTTGTTCCACTTCGTCACATTGGAGAAATAAAAAAAAAATTATACTCATTTGTGTATTCAAGCACAAATACCACATTATTTTTATTGAAGAACTTTTATATAGTTATTTTAAGGTTTATTAAGATGTGCCAGTCCTAACTTTTCTTCTGTTTAACAGTATTATTTTCTATTCTTTCTTGTGAAGAACTTGAAGGAAATACTGGGATTTGAGAAGAGAAAGGAGAAAGGAGTCCTTTGGAAGAGCAATGTCCATTGCAGGCAGTACTGAGGGCCCATCTAATGTTTATGGCCTTGGATTTATAATGAAGGTAGGGTTTAAATCTATGTATTTTCTTCCAATTCCTTTCAGCTGCAAGGATGCAAAGGAGCAGTTAATAGAATGTTTGCTTTACAGGAAGTGTTGAATGTGGTCATTCAAGTTCAAGGAAGTGAGAGGGGAGTAGGGATACAAGGACTACTAAATACTTATAATAACTACGATTTTTTTCAGAATGCTTATAATAACTACGATTTTTTCAGAATGGAAAGAGACTATCAAGGGTTGAAATGCAGACCAATAGATTTTAGCTTTGATTAGTAATTAGCAATGTGTTCAATGTGTAGGTCCCATGTTCAGTACAGAAACAACCTAAAGATCAGTGATTCGGGCTGAGCCCCGGTGGCATAGTGATTGAGTGCAGGACTGCTGTCCACTGGTTTGGCGGTTCAAATCCAGCAGCAGCTCTCCGTGAGCAAGGCTGGGGAGCTCCCACAACCACCAGAGGGCAGTGATGCCCCCCTACCAAAAAAGATCAGAGATTCAAATCTACCAGCTGCTCCAAGCAAGAAAAAAGAGGCTGTCTGTCCCAAAAATATTTACAGTGTCAGTAAATATTTTGTTTTTCTTTTTTGTTTTCTTTTTAATGTGTTCCAGGCACTCTGCCATTTATTATAAATCATTTCTCATAGCCTTCATTCTTTGAAGTAGGTACTGATAATACACATTTTCAAATGAGTATTTCACAATTATAAATTAAAAGCCAAGAGTCATCTAGTACCATATGCAATGGCAAAATATTGAAGATATTGTCCCTAAGATTAAAAGCAATAAAATTATGCATGTTCCTGCCATTTTTATTCAACAATTGTTTAACAGATTCTAGCATATATTTCATTATTTTAAACCTGATTCTCAACATTCTTGTTCTATTCAAATTATTGCGTTTAAGTCTTTGAACATGTTTTATGGGAGCACAATTAAGTATTCTGGAATTCTTATTATTTGCAATGCTACTAATAATTTGTTATGATCCACACAGTGGAATGCATTTGAATAATCAGTAAGGCATAAGTAAATATCTTTCTGGTATTCTCTGCTTTTAGTCAAAATTAATCTGATAGTCAGCAATGATATCCCTTGTTCTAAATATTCTTTTCCTAATATGTAATGCTTCCCACTTCACTCAAGTTAGCACTTGACTATCCTTATTAAAAGAATAATTCATTGCCAATGAATTAGATGTGAACATAGTGACTATCTGGTAGCATCATCTTTCCAATTCCTTCCCTGGTTTGAGGTAAAAAAAATATTTAAGTGTGAAAACCTTTCATTGACTAATATCATGCAAAAGCTGCCACTTCATGATTAACTAATTTCATTAAAGTCCTCCATGGTATTTCACAGTTTAAATATTATTTTTTCACGTTGTATGACATTCCATCGTATGTGTAAGTTTATTTATCCATTCTTCTACTCATAGGAATTTAGGTTGTTTCTATAAGCTTGTCATTGTGCATAATGCTGTAATGAATATGGGTGTGCAGATAGATCTATTTGTGTCATAGCACTTATATCTCTAGGACATATATCAATTAGAGGAATTGCTGGGTCATACCATTTCCTCTTTTTAATCCACACGTGAATTATCTTCAGGACAAATTTATTTGTGTATGATGTGATTTGATAATATCCATGATTCATTGGATCATCTTGCTTTGGAATGTACACAGAAACCTGGTCCTTTACAGTTAATTGACCTAGTATCTCTGCTATTAATTTCTTGTCATACATGAGTGAATACTTCCAGGGCTGAATCTCTGTGTTTTATAGCTGAATTAGTATTCTATCAAATCATGATGCTTTCTTTGTGAAGAATGCTTCCACTGCAGCTTGGACTTTTTCCATCTGTTATACTAACTCCTAAAATATTTTAACATTGATCAATGCTTTGGGTACAGTGATTGCTTCTTATTTACTTATTAATTTAGTGAGGCTTACATTTTGATACTCCCAACTTAAACAGCTTATTAAACCAACAATGCTTGCTCTTCCCCACTGAACTGTTTGCTCCTCCCCCTCTGTGTGATATTATCTTCCCCTTCATCCAAAGTCCCAACACTAGCCTATTGCATCCCACTCCATATCTTTTATTCCCAGCCCAAGTAGACTTCAAAGTGTGCTTTTAAAACTTTTATCTTGGCGGTTTTATCCTTTCATAACAATGTTCTTAAGAAATATTTTTTTTTGTTTTGTGGATTACTGGCTTCATGCAACAAAATGCTCTTCAAATCCATTCTTATCATGAGGTAGATCAAAGTTTACCCAATGAAATGATTAAATAATAAAAAAAACATAGTTCCACCATTGTTCTTTAATAATGTATAGTATTCCACTGTGTGAATGCACCAAATTTAGTTTATTCTTTCTTCCTATAATGCAGTGGTTTGTAACTTTCTTAATGCTGAGGCCCTTTAATACAGTTCCTCATGTTACCATGACCTCTCGACCATAAAAGCATTTTCATTGCTACTTCCTAAGTGTAATTTTGCTACTGTTATGAATTAATTGGGTGACCCCTGTGAAAGGGTCATTTGACCAAAGGGGTCATGACCCATAGGTTGAGAGCTGCTGTTCCAATGGGCATTTACGTTTCCATATTGTTAAGTGCTGCAATCAGCATGAGTATGCATCTATATGTTTGTGTTCCACTTCTTATTTCTGTAGGGTATACAACAAGTAGCAAGACTTCTGAGTCATATGACACTTCTGAAAAATGTTTGAATGGTTTTCCATATTTACAGGATATGAGTATATCAATTTCTTGACATTCTCACACTTTTTATTTTCTTTGTTTTTGAAATTTGTTATCAAGAATTGTGTGTAACTCATTATTTTGATTTGCATCTCTTGGATGAATATTGATCATGAGAATTTCTTGATGAGATTTTTTGCACATCTGTATATCTTCTTTGATCATCTGTTCGTTCATATCCTCTATCAATTGTTTAACTGGGTTGTTCATCTTTTTTCTTTGGAAGATATTGAAATTTTCTATGGATTTTACATATCAGTCCTTTGTCCAATATATCATTGCTAGTTTTCCCTCAGTCTGTGGGTTCTAATCTTATTCTTTTATTACTTTTGATACAAACAAGTGTCTTATATTTAGGGACCCCTGTCATCCATTTTGTCTTCTACTGTATTTATGTGATTTTTAAAATATTTAATATCGTTTATACTATGTATTAGAATCCTAGGTTTGTCCCTAGGATTGAAATTTCATTGAAGAAATTTTTATTTCTATGACTTATCTTTAGGTCTTTCACCCATTTTCTGTTCAGTTTTGTATGCAGATTGAAACACAGGTATTTTTGTCATTCTTCAGCAAATGGAAATCTAAATTTGCCCCGCCATTTGGTGAAGAGATCATCTCTTTTCCATTTAATATGCTTGAGCCCTTTGTCAAAAATACGTTGTCATTTATGTAGGTTGCTTTGGGTTTCTGTAATAGTGTTTTATAAAATTGTGCACATAATTTTTGTTTCTCTGCCTATGTTTATTCCTAGTATTAAACTTTTGTGTGACAGTTTTAAATTGTATTGTTTTCTTGATTTCATTTCTAGACCTGCGTTCATTAGCAAAGAGGAATCCAACTGTGGCAGTCATGTGCTTATGTTAATTTTATGATTGAAATGTAGGGGTGGAGTCTAGCCTTTTAATCTAGAGATAGCCATTGAGTAGCCAATGAGGTCTCCATGTGGGCATGGCTTTCTTCTGAGACTTCTGGGAAATCTCACAATATTTCCCTAGTGAAGATGAGAAGCTATCTTCCCCAGTTGTTGGGAGTTAATTGTTGGGAGTTAGTCTCAGAGACATGGAATTACAGACAAGAAGTCAGTGCCCAAGCTGCTGCAGGAGCTGGAGGAGAAGCCACACAGTCTTGCCCTGATGGAACCAGATCTCTGAAGCTGGAGAAGCCATGGAGAGTCCCCTGCCAATGCTAAGTTGCTTCTACTACCACTGGATGTTGTTGATGGACCCTGAGCCCTGGAAATGAGGAGTCATGAGGGGACCCCTGCCAGCGCTGGGACTTTGCACCCACTATCCTGTGACATTGCGAGTGGGAAGAAGACTTTATAGACTGGCATCAGCCATATGGTTTAATATCAGACTTATGACTTTGAACTGGACTGGGCTGGGATGCTTTCTCGATGTCCCATTCCTCTCTATGCTTCATTCCTTATATCCATATGCTTGTTTATGAATTTGTTCCTCTAGTCTACCCGGACTAACATGCCAACTGAATCTCATGCTTATTTTGTACCTTCCCTTTGTTACTTTTTTAATTTATTTTTTTAACTTAAAGATCACTTAATGGGGGCTCTTGCAGCTCTTTTGACAATCCAGACATACATCCATTAAGTCAAACACATTTTTATATCCATTGCCCTCATCATTCTCATAATATTTGCTTTCTATTTAAGCTCTTGGCATCAGCTCCCCATTTTCCCCTCCAACTTTACACCCCCTCCCTCATAAGCCCTTGATAATTTATAAATTATTGTAACTTTGCCATATCTTATTCTGTTTGAAATCTTCCTTCACCCACTTTTCCATTGTCCATTCCTCAGGGAAGAGGTTATATGTAGATTCTTATAATTGGTTCCCTCTTTCTACCCCGACTTCACTCCACCCTCCAGGTATTGCCATTCTTGCCACTGATCCTGAAGGTATCATCTGTCCTGGGTTCCCTATGTTTCTGGCTGCTATCTGTACTAGAGGGCATTGTCTGGTCTAGTCAGATTTTGTACCCTACCTTATTGCCAAATCTTTCCATTATTTCCAGCCTTCTTCTCGTTGCGCTTTGAGATTTTCTACATATATAATCACATCATCTTCAAAATGGAATTTTACTTATTTGCCAAATTTGGATGCTTTGATTTGTTTCTGCTGTTTAATAGCTCTAGCCAAAACTTTCAGCACAACATTGAGTGAGATTAATGATAAAGTTTATTTTTGTCTAGTTCCTATTCACAAGGGAAAGATTTCCAGTCGCTCCTCATTGAGTGAGATATTGGCTATCAATTTTGTGTATATGGCCTTTATTAAGTTGAGAAAATATCCTTCTATTCCTCTTTTCTTGAGAGATTTTAACAGGATTTTGTTCAATACTTTTCCTGCCCCAATATATATTAACTTGTAGTTCTATTCCTTTATTTATTTGAGGTATTATGTTGACTAATTTTCTAATATTGATCCATCGTTACATACCTGGTATGAATTTCATTTGCTTATGATCTATTTAATTTTCTTTGTCAGTGATAAGCTTACTTAATACTTTTTCCTTAAAGATTCAGAGAACCAAGTTTCCATTTTGTGTATGTATTTCCATATCTCTGTTCAAGAGGGTTGGTATAGAATGTCTACTTAGGCAGAGGTCCTCTTTCCATTTTCTTTTTTATACTGCCTACATTGTCCAATATTTTCCCCATAAAATCCATGACTATTGCGATCTGAGGTTTGAATTTGTATCTTCCCCAGTTCTCTAAATTTTAGAAATATTAAATTTGTTCTTCCCTTTTTTCAAACTCCACGTATTTGAACATTAAAATGTTAGTTCTTTATAACCATCAGAACGAATGAATGAGTTCAACATTCTTGCATAAGGCACAGTAGGTAGCTAAAATTAATTGCATTACTATATTGAGAGAAATGAGAAATTGTAAAAAGAAATTATGAGTTAGTCCTCTTCTCCAAAGCTCATTCTGTCTAGTATATGTACCAGCTCAAGTCCTAGTCTTAGTTTCTTTCCCTGTCTGTTTCCATTATGGAATAAGGTAAGGGTTTGTTTACTACTTTGGGTTGACTGCCTCCCCTCACACACAGAAGCAAGTGAAAAGAGGGCTATGGGTTCTTTTTGTCCTAATAATGCACTATATTTTACAGAGCATTTACTTGAGAACTGTTTCATAAGACAACTGTTGTCGTATACTTATTTGTCTTATTTGTACAATTTTCTTCATAATTTACATTGTTTAATTACGATCAAAAGTGCACTGGCACTGCCTGTAAGTTTCTTCTGAGAAGAAACCCTCATTATCAACAGTAATGCAAAGACACCAAGAATGAGGAAATCACTACTCTTACAATTATCCTTCTTGCTTTCACCTGCAGTTTTCATGCTGCTTGTCTATCAGTGTTTTGCAGGGACATTTTTTTTTTAATTTCCACATGTTGCCTCTTCTCCTTTGATATTCTTCTATTTAATATCAGAGAACACTAAGTAAAAATTAGGTAAACAATACCAAAATGCATTGAGCGATGCTCATAACTGCATACAGTGGTACTGAAAATAGGTGCTTATGCATTTCCTGTTCAAAGTGTAGATTTCCTAAAATGGAAAGACTGCAGCTTCATATGTCTATATAAACTCTTATTAATGCTACTGGTGGCACAGTGAGTTAAGCATTACATGGTTTACTGAAAAGCTATACAACCTTACAAAACCTATGAAGTAGTTCTATTCGGTTTCATAGGGTTCTTGTGGGTTAGAATTGATTCAATGGCACTAAGGTTTTGAGTTATGGGGATATATAATACATTTAAATTTGGGAAAATTTTATGATTTGATAATCTGAACAATTTTAACTCTGGTTGAACAATTTTATGGAGCAATAATTGACATACAATTTACAGGATATATCAAAAATCTGTACTCTAACATATTTTG